>JALIZH010000897.1:0-34088 GCA_030522465.1 Rhipicephalus appendiculatus | reverse complement strand
TCAAGAAAATTATCTTCTTTCATTGATATATATATATATATATATATATATATATATATAAGTATGAGAGGTGGCACTTCAAGAAAACTGCATTTATTACGTCGACGTTTCGGTCAGAGCCTGACCTTTATCAAGACAAAATTTTTGTTTTTATTCCCGTGCTTATATACACACCAAGTGAGAGGGGGAAGAAAAAGAGAGAGAGGGAGGGGAGAAAGTTTGCTCAGGGGTTGTGAGGGGGGAAGGACCAGGAGTAACACACTGCCTCCGACAGCGGAGCGCTTCGTGGGTGCGCTTATACTTATGCTTTGGCTATTATTCATTGTTAAACGTCGCCGCGGTATTCTGTCGTGGAGGGCTGGACGAAGAGCCGGCGCAAGTAAGAAAAAAAAAAAAAAAAAAAAAAAAAAAAAAAAAAAAAAAAAAAAAAAGAAAAAGAAACACACACACAGCCGGTACGCGATTCAAACCGGCTGGTTAAAAGGTTAAATTGGATGCAGCTGTAGACGCGGCATCGAAAAGTGGGTGTCGGTGAGCTCTGTTGCCGTGGCGTATGGTCCTTTTGGGCAATACGGAAAGAGTCCTATCTACCGTCTCACTTGATGAGCCTGCTCGTTTGTCGGATAAGTGACGCGCGCTTTTAAAACGAGAAGCGACACGTTGAGTGGCATTAGCGACTTCCGGTCATGGAGCTACTGAATGAAAAAAAAATAAATAGATAAAATAAATAAACAGGAAAAGAGGGGGATGGAGGGGGTAGGGGCAAGAAAAGAGGGAAGTGGGAGGGCGGGACCTCCGCTTAGAATGATCGAGTGCTGCTCTCGCCAACAGCTCAACAATACACCGCCGGGAAACGTAAAAGGCGGCACACATGAAAGGGTGAAAAACACTGCAGGTACGATCACCGAAAGCACTGGCTCGCACATGCATCTTTGCAGCGTATTTCGCTGCGTTGATGTTAGTGGCGTTTAGAGTACTATTTGCGCTTTAAGGCACGCAAAACAGGAAGAGCACCCGGATGTTCATTTATTCCATGTTCAACGGTGTTGAATTTGTAGATTAGGTACGATTCGCGCTGTTCACGTTCTCTCTGAGAGCGGAAATTTCCTTGGAGTAGTGTTATTTTAATGGAATCCAAACTGTGACCTTCTGACTTAATATGTTTGGAAAGGGGAAGGTTCGGTTGTGTGTTCGCATGCGAGCGGTGATTGTTAAATCTGATTCGAAAAGGTGTGTCCGTTTGTCCAATGTATTGTTTAGCGCAGATGCCGCATTCCAATAGGTAGACAACGTTTGGGGAGTCGCAGTTAAGGTCGCCATGTATGGTGTGTGTAAAATTACTATGCGTACTTTGAGCTATCATGGTTGTTTGCATGTGCTTGCACACTTGACATCTACTTTTCCCGCAGGGATGACAACCAAATTGACCTGTTCTGCTTGTTTTAGAGTGTACGACGTAGTCCCTTACATTTTTTGGGCGCCTGTATACCACCCGTGGCGGAACAGTGAAGAGCTTTTTAAGGCGGTCGCTTTGTTCAATAATATTGAAATGCTTTTTCAGGATTTTGTTAACATTCGGCGCGTTACTAGTGAATGTGAGAATTAGGTTGCTCCGTTCTTCTTTACTTTCTTTGTTCTGATTGTGTAGGATTTGGTGGCGGTTCAGATTTGCTGCTTTTTGTATCGCGTCGTCAATGATTAGAGGTGGATAATGCTGCTTTATAAGGACGTTACGTAGGCGGTCCGTGTTCTCATTGAAGTCCTTTGTTTCAGAGCAGATTCTCCTAAATCGGTGTGCCTGTGAGTAGGGGATGCCAGTTTTGCAATGCCGCGGATGACAGCTCTTGAAGTGTAGGTATTGTTGCGCGTCTGTAGGCTTCCTGTAAACACTAGTTATCAGTTTGCCCCCTTCTACCCTTACGTTAACATCAAGAAAGTTAATTTCAGTTCTAGAATAAGTATGCGTGAAAGAAATATTTTTATGGACATTGTTAAATGCGTCGATAAATTTAATTAGATCTTCTTCCGTACCCGTCCAAATGAGAAAGATGTCATCCAGGTACCGCTTATAGAAGGCGGGCCTCATGGGATATGTTGACAGAAAACTTGATTCGATCTCGTGCATAAATATGTTGGCATAGTTCGGCGCCATCCTCGTTCCCATCGCCGTTCCATTTATTTGAAGAAAGTATTGGTAGCTATTTAATTCAAGGACGATCCTAGCTAGAGTTTCAGGGACAATCGGATGTGGAGAAGAGGCTGGCGCATTTTCCCTATAGGACTTCACAAGAGCTTGAATGCCATCATCATGTGGTATGTTTGTGTACAGCGACGTCACGTCTAATGTGACAAGAAAAGCACCTTCCAATATTGTAAGATTTTCAATTTCTCTCAAGAAGTGGTTTGTGTCAAGTAGGTACGATGGATGTCGAGGGGGGAAAGTCCCTAATCAAGAAATCAATGTAGCTAGATATTGGTTCAGTAAGTGTTCCCGTTCCTGATATTATAGGTCTTCCAGGGTTGCCTTTCTTGTGTACTTTTGGTAGCATGTAGAAACGTCCAGGTGTGGTACGAGCGGGAATGAGTGATTTGCAGAGCTTGATGTCTATTGCACCCTGTTTCACGAGGTCCTGGAGAGCAGCAGTAATCAATTCTTTGTGCTGTTTTGTTGGGTCAGAATCCAGGGGGTTTATAAAATTTCCTGTCCTGCAGTTGCCGTACGCCTTCTTTGATGTAGTCCTCTCTGTTGAGAACGACTATTCCACCTCCCTTATCAGCTGGTTTTATAACAATGTCCTCGCGACTGCCTAGCGCTAATAGTGATTCATGCTCCTTTCTAGATAAGTTAGAGGTGCCGGGTTTGTGAGCCTTATAAGCTTCTATAATATCCCTTTGTACTGCTTCAATATAAATATCTAAGTGCTTGTCTCTCTGGGCATCCGGAGTCCACTGTCTCCCTGTGGCGTGATGGAATTCTGGTTTTCTATTCCGCGGTTGGTTGGAGAAGAATTCTGCCAAGCGTAAATTTCGTGCAAAATTGTCAAGATCCTTTAATAGCGCAAATTCTGCGTATCTTCCATTATTCGGGCAGAATGTAAGTCCGCGAGACAGTACTGAGCGCTCATCCGCGGTGAGCTCGGTGTCGGATAAGTTGATGATGTTTTCGCCCGGATTATTATGATATTTTTGATGTCTGGGCAAGCTTGGTGAATTTGGTTCTTTATTGTGGCAGCCTAATGCTGGTCCAGGTGGCGTGTGCGTGTGAATTGATGCCTTATGTGATGTAATGCCATCGCGAGTTAGTTTTCTAGATTTCATAGCGGCTATATTATCAGTTAGATTTCTTTCAAAAATAACAAGTTCAGTGGCCTGTGATGCGGAAAGGCTACCCATATCCCTAACCCGACGTTCCTCGACCCTCAGCGACAACAACGTTTTCTCACAATGTTCAGCTACTAATTTTGTTAGATCCAGTGAGGCCGAATTGAGAATATTTTTCCACGTTATGATTTCAGTCGGCGATAGATCATGCATAGCCGGGGTCAGCGAAACGCGCAAGCCTCTCGGTGGAACACCAGCATCTATATATGTTTTGAGCGTCTTGACATGAAGGTCATGTCGTACACGTTTATCTATCAATTTTCTAATTTTGAGAAAGCTTAACGAATTTTCCTTTGAAGAGGTCGCTGTACTGTCTGAGGGTGAGGGCATCGGGTGGATCGCATGGCCATTATCTCAATCCGCGTGAACACGACGAGCAGAGCCACAGTGCCTCCGGAGATCATACCTGTTAGTAATTGGAGTTGTACAGGCTTTAGTCCCCGGTCCCTGCGTCGATGGCGTGCAGTCATCGATCCTGGGTCCCTGCACCGATGGGGTGGTTTGTAGACGGGCGGTAGCATTCAGCTCGGTAGTGTTGTCTCTCGTGCGCCGGTATTCGGACGTTGGTCCCTGAGCCAGTGGTTGAGGTCCCGGAGAGGCTTCACTGCTTCGGTTGTTGCGGTGACGGGAAGCAGGCGTTGCTGGAAGTTGAGTTGTTGCCTTCGGGTGGCGTTCCGCATTGCTGTGTGTTTCTGATAGGTCGCCGAGAGTTAGCTTGATGGCATCCGACGTTGCCCCAGGGGAGTGTATCGTAGGTGACTTTGCGGGGGCTGTTGCTGCAGTCACTGCTGGGATCTTAGGCCTTGCGCCAGTGGACCGGTAGGCGTTGGTGTCGTTGCCCTGGGATCGCTGGCCAGCTGCCTGCGCGTAGCTGGCGATAACCGGCTGATCGGTACATTCCGTGGGTACTACGCAATCCCGCCACTTGGCCACATATGGTCCCTGCAACTGCAAAAGCAGCCTGTGGATGTTCCATGCCAGCAGTGACACGCCGCCAAAGTTTGGGTGCACTCCGTCGGCTGCTAACACCATCGCCGGTGGGAAGTTGTACAGTTCATGGTCTAGAAAGAACAAGTCTTCCTCTCGACGGCAAAACTCGGCTAGGTGGCAGTTAAAACGGTGACTTTCTTGGTTGAATCGTACCACAGAACGCCAGTTAGGCCGGTGTAGACGCCGGTTCGGTGCACGTGGCAGTAGCATGGTCGCAAAAATCGTGCGTATATCCGGCCTCGTCGTCCTAATGTGTCTGACCAGTCCCACGTATTTCTCGAAGGCAGCAGAGGCGTTTGAGCGGGCGACATCGTTAGTGCCAACATGCAGTACCAAGTTGGTCACTCCCCGAGGCACAAAGTCCATAAGGTCCGCTATAGAATCAACACTGGCACCCTGTTCACACACAAACACACTTATATATACTTATACTTATACTTATATACTTATACTTATACGGCAACCAAAGGCAACCACTCCTTCAAATATATATATATATATATATATATATATTGTAATGTAGTGGCCCTCGCCCTCGGGCATGGGCGCGTGCTGGCCTAGGTGGAAGACGAGAAGAACGAAGACCAGAGAATAGAACAGCTGACCCAGCAACGGATGCAGTCTCTGTGTCTCTTGTTCACTACAATATATATATATATATATTGTTTACAGGAGAGCTGTCTACCTCCGGCAAAGCACGAGGAGTACTTTATGTGCAATAACGTTTCGAAAAGTCCATACAGTGGTGTCACGTACGTGTGCGAAGACGTTGCTTTAAGCTTTCGCGGTGAAAACGTACTCATACAACAAATCATGTAACAACGCGAAAAATGATGTAAAGGTCGATAGAAACGGAGTCCAAAGAGCTTTGTCCTGCGGACGCGAATACGTCAGGCAGACAGGTAGATCTATGAACACCAGGCTAAAGGAGCACAATAAGACTGCAAGTTACGGTAACCAGGCCCAGCTTAGTTTACACTGCGGCATAGGCGTGCTCAGGGTTCCTGATCACGGGGACAGGTTGGAGGGGCTAAGTCTCACTGCCGACCCCCCTATTGGTCGAGCTTGAAAGAAAACAAACTTCGAATTGAAGGCAAAAGTAAAATTCAAGCGGTTACGTGCGTCCCACAATGGCCTCATTGGTTCCCAAGTTTCCGGGGCAAATATGGGAAGTAAACAGCTCCTGGAATGCAACGTCAGTGGTTCTAGGCAGCCATTATCGTCACAACCTGCATGACGAAACATCGCACTTCAAATTATGACGGGACAGCTTCGTTTGAGTAAACGTATGGGGCAGACTCGGCGCCTCCCTGAAATGACCAGAAATGTGGAGGGGAGGGGTGAGGGGGGGGGGGGCTGTTCCCTTGATGGTCACGCCTATGCACTGCGGTAAATGTGGTGATAAGTCTAGGCTTCAACCTTCAAGCATGAATTGAAATAATAAGTGCCATTGTTTATCAGCACAAGGACCAGTGCGTCAGGAGAGATTGCACTTTCGGAAGAGGGATGTTATCCTTCCATCGCTTGTAGTGACTAAAGATAAGCTCAAGTTTTTAGAAAATTGGTGAATAGAATGATGCCGACATCACCCTTTGCCTCTCATGCTCATTGATAGTATTCTATCTTTTGCATTTCTTTCTTTTCCTTACCTGTTGGTGCTTCGTATTAATATATAATTTTTACCGTCAGCAGAATAAACAAGTCAGCGCTCTTTACCACGGTGTAAGAACATTCAGGTGTTTACACAGCTCGCAGCAGAATGCGTCTCCCGGACGCATTCTGCTGCGAGCCATTAGATGGGGCCGCGATCAACGGACCCAGCGAAGCGGTGCTGGCGTGTGGCGACCTGAAATTCCTTTGCCTTTCCAACGTTTTTGCTCGTAATGGTGGGGGTAACACCACAAAGCGCGAAGGAAATTTGTTATTTCCTATTGAAATTAAAAGTTGACAAGTTTTAAGAATTTTTTTAAACATTAAAATGCCTCGTGCAGGGTGTGAATGTCGTGAATACTGGTCGATCGGGCAGCACTCAAAGCCCATCAAGTACCGCTTGCGCGCACTTGTAGTTTCGTCTCTTCAAGGCATTCATCCACGCACCCGTGGAACGCCCGTGTGCTTAGATGTATGAGCCTGTAAACAACCCCGGGTGGTCAAAATTAGTCACGAGCCCTCCACTACGGCGCCCTTCGTAATCAAATCGTGGTTGTATAGATTAAACCCTCAGCAATTATTAATATCGCTTTATTGGGTTATTATATGGGATATTTTTATATATTCTATATTATTATATATGATTATATGTTATGGTATATTGCTATATTATTAGCAGCGACGGGACACCATTGACGCGTCGCATCATAGGCGTGCGCGCGAGGGGCGGTCGCCCTCCTTAGTCACCTAAGAAAGAGTGGGGTGCAAAATCTGCCCCATACTTTGACTTAGTAAGGGAGGGGGGGGGGGGGGGGGCTGCGACGAACACCCCACCCCCCCTTCCCGTGACCAATTTTGACCCCCCCCCCCCCCCCCCCCGTGTCGCATCGATGTTGCCGACATCCTGACGACATCGTTTGGGCGCTTGTACGGGAGGTTCTCTCTTCCGGGGTGGTTCTCTACTTTTACTTGGCCGTGTGAGGTGCTTCGCAAATTAGGTGCGAATGGCATTTATAGATAAGGCATGCCTCTTTGGCGCGTCAAGTAGTACCCGTGCCTTAAACTCCACGTGATATGAGGTTGAAATCATGTCCTTTAAAAAATGCTGAGCGCTGACATGGTCAATAGGCATTACAGTTCGCTCTGCCCTCGGAATTGTATGGCGCCACTATTCCAGGCGATCACTGTAATCATAATAATAGTATCTGGGGTTTTACGTCCCAAAACCACGATATGATTATGAGAGACGCCGTAGTGGAGGGCTCCGAAAATTTTGACCATCTGGTGTTCTTTAACGTGCAATGACATCGCAGAGTACACGGGCCTCTACCATTTCACCTCCGTCGAAATGCGACCGCCTTGGCCGGGATCGAACCCACGACCTTCGGGTCAGCAGCCGAGCACCTTAACGCCTTAACCACTGCTCCACCGCGGCGGACCAGGCGATCACTTTCATGACGGCACTTTGAAGAGAAGGAGACGCTCCGCACAAGTCCGATAGCAAGAATGGCAGTTCGGTACAAAACACGGTCTACCCATTTGAGACACCTCGCAGCAATTCGATGCCACCTTCGTCGATAGAAGAGCATAAAACACACGCGAACACAAAAGCCTGGCTTCAAAACAGCGTGGTCGCACATGCCAGCAAAAAGACGTACAGTCAGCAGCTCGCGCGTTGCTGCCGAGACGACTGACCCCGCTTTTCGTAGCACCAACACAGACTAAGCTGCAAGAAAACTGATAACGGCCCGAACTTAATCTGGATAAGCGGGGATCGCGCTTTTCAACACGTTCCAGAGAGACAGAGAGTGTGTCCGCACCTGTCCACGTACATTCTTACACCGTGCTCTTTACGCTCTGTTGCTGTCGTTGTCCTTTCCACTTTTTTTCTCGGTTGCATGAGTTGCAACGACCCAACTAGCCCGGCAAGCAGCCATCCTTGAGTACTGATAAAGAATGTACGTAAAGTAAAACCCGTTAAGTAAAACCATGGTGAGATTTTCTACTTCAATGGCGAACCTTTCTTGTCGTTAACATCGATTACTGGGCCGTTTACGCCAGCGCTGTATGATTGTTCACTTCTGCTTGATAATATTAAAGCATAATCGGTGGACGACCGCGAGAAAACACGAATGACTCATTTTCCGCAGCTTTCGAAATACACATTTGCATGATGCCCTCGGTTATTACCTGGAGGACATTCGCCACTTTCCAATGTCAGGTCATCGAGTGCAAAAGTAGATTCTTCAAAAGAGTCTCTGACGAAGTAGTACACACGTATCTGAAAGTAAAAAAAAATTCGTTCACAGTTTTACCAACAACAAAAAATTATGTGAAGCGGACATAAGTGCAGCTACCTTCAGAGCATTAGTTATTAGTTATTTCTGCAAAAAATGTGCTGGCTGCTCAAAGAAGAAAACAGTCGGCCGAAAACAATGCACGAGCTGGGAACCGTTTCCGCGGTTTAGCCGTTCGTGCTGCTAGAAAAATCAATGTTGAAATAAACATTACGTGATCTCTTAAATAGCTTTAAGAACACGCTTGTTTCACTTGTGTTAGCTTACACGAAATATTTGAACAGGAGATTACAAATTACATAATATCTGGTACAAATAATCGGTGATCACTGTCATGGCCAGTGATTATGTCAACTCCACTGGCGAGTTCATTGGTTTGCTTGGACCGTAGGATGTACTAAAACTACATTGCACATTATCCTGAATAGTTGACATTCTCACGGTCCGCCAAAGGGAGTAATTCGCGGTTCGCATTTGACCAGATAAATACTGGGTACTGTGTGGCAGGACGTTCTTGCTGGCACAAAATGCTGGGTCAAGCTAGGTAAAGCTACGATTCTTGAGGCCATAGTTAACAGGATCACGAGTTCGAATGCCCGTCGCACCTTTTCTTCCTCGTTTCTTGTATATATATATATATATACATATATATATATATATATATATATATATATATATATATATATATATATATATATATATATATATATATATATATATATATATATATATATATATATATATATATATATTAGACAGTAACAGACTTCCCTAAAGCTCTAACTAGCCAACGCCTCCCAAGTGAACTCAAAATACCACACACAAATTACTAGATAGCGCAGATATTATGCCGGGCGCAGGGCGAGCAATGACACACAGGACAAGCGTGGAATAAGTGTTACGCCGGCTGCAACGGTGACTTTTCTCTCTAACTTTTCCTCCCCTTCCCAGCCCCTTTCCACAGCGCAGGATAGCCTACCCGGCTCAGCCCTGGTTAATCTCCCTGCCTTTCTTTTATCCGTACTCTCCTATTTCCTCCCACGTTATTCAGTCTTTCATTAGTATGCACCAAGCGGCAACTGGCAATGAATTTCCTTATGCATTTGACCTTTGACCGTCCTTTTCAC
Source organism: Rhipicephalus appendiculatus (assembly GCA_030522465.1). Classification (NCBI taxonomy): domain Eukaryota; kingdom Metazoa; phylum Arthropoda; class Arachnida; order Ixodida; family Ixodidae; genus Rhipicephalus; species Rhipicephalus appendiculatus. The sequence goes on along the minus strand of JALIZH010000897.1, from coordinate 24,643 downwards.
GTTAATACGCAGCCCCTCACCACGCATATGATTTAACATCCACGCACAACCAGAATTTCGGGAGCCTGCTTGAGAAACATACAGCGACAGCTCATGGCTGATATTACACCCACCTCTATGGAGCCGTTTCGCTTCTCAGAATACCTAACCCGCTGCCAGCGTCCTGCCATCTCCAGCTGAGTCATGTAGAAGTCTCGGAGCGCTCCATTGGCTCCTTTAGCCGAGAACTCCGCGGCATGGTGGATTGTACCGGACTGATGGTACCAGGCAGTAAAGCACAGCGGTCCAGTAAAGACGCGCGATAATATGGTGGGTCCACCCGTGGTGCCGTCGGCAGTTGCGTAGGCGCAAGAGCCTTCATCTGCGCTCACGCAAAAAGCAAATAATAATAAGCGCAAATGAAAACAATATCTTGAGGAACATTTCACATTCCAGCACATATATAGTTCCATTTGGGTGTATACATTCAGTGTTAGCTGAGTCTAATAACCGGCTTAATTGACTCTTAATTCTGCTGTAAACTGGTAGGTTTGCGCACTAAGTTCAACAATAACCTAGCAAGGTGCTCGCGGCACAGTACCCTGCTGCATGCTACATTCTAAGAAAAACAAAGATTTATTTTTATTACTTTGGGGGATCCTTTCCTTCCCACACACACCGGGCAACCAAAATTAAGTTCTATGGTTTGCATAAATTTACGCATTGGAAGGCACACGAAGACCACCTGTGTGTACACTTTATATGGCCAGGGGGGACACAAAAGTGAGATGATAATTGTCGCTGTCAGCTGCACAATTAATCTGAATTGATTACCTTTTTTTGACTGCAGTAAGTGGTACGTTTGTACTGAAAAGTTAGAGGCAGTCGTGTTTCCACACGTTCTCGCTTGGAAGAATGCTAACATGTTTGCGTTCTGTGCTATCCGACTGCAAATTGTGCTTGTCGTTCGCATGATTACGCATGCAAGAGAGCGGATATCGATGGAACACTCCTCACTGATATGACGCGGCTGCTGCGTATGGTGTTTAGGCTAACAACACAGTGGAGGCATATAGGCAGAGATGATAACGCTTATCCTTCCTTTTTGGGCTTTCGAAATCAAGATATGACTGCGCCGTGTGCCACACGCAGTACGCATGATAGTGTTAAACGTGGTCACAGGAATCAATTTTAAACATGTTTCAGAAAGATGGTTAAATAATTTATATCATAAATAATTATATACAAAAGAAAATAGGGAAATAACCAATATTAAAAATGAGCTCTCACACGGTTATGCTGAACTGTCATTTTATTGTAATTGTATATTGCTTAGGAACAACATGCTTAAATGAAATGCCCCCCGAGTATAACAACTGCGATGCGCTGATAAGCTGAGGTCCTTCAGAGGATCGTATTTTAGCGCAGCAAAGCTGTTCACACAATGAAGTGAGATACATGATATCACTGATCTACCTTGTCGGCGTGACGCGAACTGCCGACCTTGCAACTAAGCCTGGCCGCTAAGCCGGGCCCCGACCGTTGTGAGATGAATCGCCTCACCTTCTAAGGTCAAAGCGACAGCTACGCACAAGTGAGACATCCTAATATAAAAATTACACCATCTCCCGCTAAAGAGAACCATGTGTAGATGTGAAGCAGCGGGCGCTAACGCTTACACTGGCGGCGGCGTTGACGCTGGCGCTCATCGCAGCGTTGCGCAGGAGAGAAAACTGGGGAGGCGCAGAGCACGCAGTGATGGAGCGGTGTTTCCTACTGGAACGTGCCAATCGCTGCTAATGGGCAATGAGAGACGGAAGACTGCGACTGGACACAGAGACCCGCAGTCCGCTTTTAGTTAACGCGCACGCTGCGAATTTTTATTGTTCAACAACGCACAGGAGAAATCTCCCACCGGCACCACCTTGCAGGTCGAAATCCATTGCCGTATATACGGAGTGGCCAATGAACGGTTGTGCAGCGCGAGCAGTCGGTTTTTGCAACCAAGAAACTCGCTAGCAGATGCTGCCTGCGTCGGCGTCGCGAGGCGAGAGAGGGGGGAGCGTAGGAGAGGAGAGAGAGGAGGGGACGCGCATGCGCAGTGGGAGTGTGGACGCCGCGGGCAGGGGATGCCTAGAGGAAAGAGGGGAGAGCGTAGGAGGGGAGAGAGGAGGGGAGGCGCATGCGCAGTGAGGGTGTGGTTGCCGCGGGGAGGGATGCCTAGAGGAGAGAAAGGGGGGAAAGGGGTTTTTTTATTTTTTTTAAAGGGTTTGCGCATGCGCAGTAAGGGATGTCACGCCGCACACCGGATTAAGCTCCATCATAAGACGCTTCACATCTAAAAAACCCCGTTGATTCCAACCTGTGGCGACGGCCGTGTGTCCAAGATATATCGCAACAGCCGTTTTCCACGGCACTCTTGTGGCCACCGAACTTTCACCACAGTGCCTCCTTATGCCTATGGAGTCAGAAGGATGCCAACACGTTGAAGTTGAGAAAATTAATCTATTGTGAAGATTAATCCATTCCTTCACTTCAGTTCACTTTGGTACCCTACGAGGGGGGGGACCTGCACTGAACGACAAGTATGCAAAAGCTGAAAGAGGTATACTCGAACGAAACGAATACTCGCAAAAGTACGACCCAATATACTCGTCGAACGATCGAGCAGATAACTGTAATCGCTATTCAGTTTTTAATTACATTGTCGCTGTAGTGCAAGTGCACTCCCAATTTCGCTGACACACTTTTTTTAACGAAGCGCACTTATCGTTCAAGCATTTTTGCCTTATCAGTATTTGTAGAATCAACCACATGACACTATCGCTTACCTTGCACAGTGGTGTTGCCCGCCTATAATAAGCTATCTTTTGTGGGTGTCCACACTGGTCTGTGATTGAAGGGAGGTGTGCATTTTCCCTGAGTATGAATACACATGCTATGCGCCTTAATTACTTTTTTGTCAGCTTTGACAGATAGCCGGCTTTTGTGCTGCCTGATTCATTCCTGAACGTGCACTCGGGTTAGCTAACCTCCCTCTCGGTATTTTGCATGAATGCCTACGAACTTGCTGGAATTTAGAACGTCTTGAAAGAGATTTTCCTATCTCGCGCAAGCAATACAAAGAAATTAAGGCGAAAGAGAGTCGAGTCAACGCTTACAAGTACAACTGTTTAAGCTGCGTTCATGTTAAAGAATTTATTGTCGGGTCATGTAATGTTCCTTGACTGTAACTGCAATCACTTTACGGTTGAGCACTCTAGTACGCGTTTATCGCTTTGAGTAAGTACTGAGCCATTACTACACAAGTAGAAACTTACTGCAACAAGAAGTAATGCATGAAAAAAAAGTGCATATGCGTATAAACTTGCGTCCATTAAACACTCGCGTATTCTTAAATTTGAACCATATCAAGCGGATCACAACGGGTTCTCAGTTAATCTACAGGCCCCAGCCACTCACCCACTATCACGTACGCTCTATTTTTAGACAGAAGAGTATGAAGGGGATAATAATGTTGCCGTTGGTGGTGGTACTTGTGAACAGGAAAAATATGATGATGACTTGGGCATAAATCTGTGTTGGAGATTATACATGCACTTACGTATGCAATACAACTCGTGATTCAGCGACGACAGACGATAACTGACACGCAGGAATACCGATAGAGCCTGAAGGCAAACCAAAGAACGAAGTTACTTCCACAAGAGTGCGCTGAAGATGCTTCAGGGCAAAGGACATGGTAGAATTTTTTTTTTTTTTTACCGCCGGAAAGCAAGCCTCACGTGAAGTTAACTATGGCGCATAAGAATTCACTTGCGTGCATGTGGTGAACTACCATATATTAGACGGAAAATAATAGGACTATGAAAATCTTACAAAGAGCAGCATTTTCGCCAACTGGCAGCATTTCGCCAACTGGCACAGCAGCTTACCTGATTGAAGCGTATGGTCTTTAACGGGTCCATGCTGCATACTGGAGACCTTGCGAACACTGAAGCAGGCGTGTTTGCTGCAGTTAGTGGTTACCCATTCCTTGCACAGGCCTTCTTCAAAAGTGCACGTGTCTACAAAGAAAATAATGAAAACGACCCATGAATAAATTCTTCTTAAATGTTGAATTTCTATGAAATGTATAAACGCAGCTAATTTTTTTACATTGCACACAGAATGGCAAGGCGAACGCTTAACATGATCTATTTTTCCTGGAAACCAATAAGGGCCAGTGCTTCATTAAGAACACGCATATTGCGCCGTACTACTATATATTGTGAGGACGACGAATTCCTCACAATAACTTGCTGAACGTTTGCACTGATTCTGACTTTCACGCTTAAGATGTTTATCCAGAATTCACACATACAATATAACCCGCAGGTTCAACTGACTCAACGTCGCGAAGGCTGATTAATCAGCGGAGCTGGTGGCATCAGCCCTGGCCTCCGAGATTAGCCGGCGGCGCGGCGCCGGCTAATTTCGGAGGTCATGCATCAGCACGCCTATTCTCCGTTTTCACCACCGTTTGGCTCACCGTTTCTCCTGTCTCAACAGCACCACCTCGGCTCGTGCGCGCGCTACCATGGGTCGACTCCTTTCACCGGCACGACAAATCGCGCTCCTGCTCTCTCCTTTTCTCTACGCCACCTGATCCGCTCCCTCCATAGCTTTGCCTTTGCTGTCCTCCTCACTACCACCTTCACCCACCTACACGTCACTACCCTTTCTCCACCAGGCTCAACTCGCTACACTAGGCTAGCCTTCCTTCTCACCCACTTATATTTACCCATTCTCTCCCTCTCGTCAGGCTTCGCTCTCGCAGCTTAGCTAAAAAGTACAAACGACTATCCTCGGGGATTTACCCCGGCCTTAAAAAAGCTACGATGTTAAAGAGTGTTTCAAAAGAGCTACAGTCCTTACTGTCATCATGTGCTGACTACATGAACAGCAGTTTTTCGATATCAGATAGGACATGATGCGCACGTTGTCTGAGGAAAGGTAGCAGGGCACGATTCATCAACTTTCAAGTCACCGCTGCACCACAAGTAATGACCAAGCTCAAGATGCTCTCTTAGCTCTTAAATACAGTATTTGTATGCAAATTGATGTTTTCGTTCGACTCAAGAGAGCTAATACAATCAACTTGTTGTCATGGGACACCACGTTCTCCGCGTAGAGCATAAAAATATTTCATAGTACTTGACGACACTGCTTGCTGCCTTCAGTTCACATTACCATCTAACCTATATTTCGCCAACACGAAGGTGCCATGGTTTATGCCGTAACAGCGGAAGACACTTCTTGTTATGGCAGTTTTTGTTATTAGTATTATTAAATGTATTTAGGGAGAGTTTGATGTCCAGGTGTGGCTCCAGCTACTGCTTTTCTCTTACATAATAGTTTGGATTGTGAAGTTGTCAATAACCATAAAACAGTACAAAATTTACTCATGAATAGAGATTCACCTAGTGATACAATATAATTGTCCTGCAACAACACTGTTCAAACGTCATAAACTGCCGAAACTTCTACGCTTCACAAAGGAGTTCACAAAGGTCACCCCACAACAGTCACTTTGCGGATGCCCGCACTATAAACACAACTATCATGAAACAAATGTTAATAGGCACGAACACAATAGAAATACACGAAAGCACGGTAAACACGCGACCAGAAGCATGTGTTAATAATTAACAATGGGGAAAATAATTGCTCATCTGATTTAGTATCTCTCTGATATTTGCGATTCCTCTAAAAACTCAGCACACGCAGTTTATAAAAATGAGCGCGCCGTGATATTTTGAAAAGTTTTCGTTGACCATGAGCCGAAAATATTTGCTAATCTTAAAGGCCGTCTGTGCACGCCATTTAGTTGTTTTTTTTTTCTTACAATGAACATTATAATTTTTTACAATTTACAAGAAGGTGCTTTATATCTTCTCTAGCTTTTTCACATAAGGATGTAGCGCAGTTCTTTTTTTAGATGTGAAGCATCTTATGGCGGAGCTTAATCCGGTGTGCGGCGTGGCCTCCCTTACTGCGCATGCGCAAACCCTTTCAAAAAAAATAAATAAAAAACCTCCTTTCCCCCCTCTCTCTCTCTTCTAGGCATCCCTCCCCGTGGCAACCACACCCTCACTGCGCATGCGCCTCCCCTCCTCTCTCCCCTCCTACGCTCTCCCCTCTCTCCTCTAGGCATCCCCTGCCCGCGGCGTCCACACTCCCACTGCGCATGCGCGTCCCCTCCTCTCTCTCTTCTCTCCTACGCTCCCCCCCTCTCTCGCCTCGCGACGCCGAAGCAGGCAGCGTCTGCTAGCGAGTTTCTTGGTTGAAAAAACCGACTGCTAGCGCTGCACAACCATTCACTGGCCACTCCGTATATATGGCAATGGATTTCGACCTGCAAGGTGGTGCCGGTGGGAGATTTCTCCTGTGCGTTGTTGAACAATAAAAATTCGCAGCGTGCGCGTTAACTAAAAGCGGACTGCGGGTCTCTGTGTCCAGTCGGAGTCTTCTGTCTCTCATTGTCCATTAGCAGTGGTTGACATGTTCCAGTAGAAAACACCGCTCCATCACTGCGTGCTTTGCGCCTCCCCAGTTTTCTCTCCTGCGCAACGCTGCGATGAGCGCCAGCGTCAACGCCGCCGCCAGTGTAAGCGTTAGCGCCCGCTGCTTCACATCTACACATGGTTCCCTTTAGCGCGAGATGGTGTAATTTTTTAGATGCGAAGCATCTTATGCTCGGGGCTCTGTCGGTCACTCCCGCGTCCCGCGTCCCGCCTCCCGTGTCCCGCGTTCCGCGTCCGGCCACTTTCATGAAGTAGGGAAGCACCCATTATGCGAACCAGAACACTGCAGTAATATGAAGGCCGTCAACCCTACTACAATCATCAGAGTCATGGCCGAGAGCACAGAGAGGCTGCTTAATAATGGCTAGGCAGGTGGTGTCTGTCGCCCAGGTTGACCCCATTCCTTCAGTCATGGCCGAGAGCACAGAGAGGCTGCTTAGCAATGGCTAAGCAGGTGGTGTCTGTCGCCCAGGTTGACCCCATTCCTTGATCTTGCTTGCATGTGTTTGGAGGGGGCTTAGTCCGTCCCTCCTTCCCGCGTCCCAGAGCACGTGCGCGTCCCCTCTCTCTCCTACGCTCGCCCCCTTCCTGTGCTCTAGGAATATCCTCTACTCTACGGAGTATCCCACCCCCCCACAGCGCATGCGCGTCCCCTCCCCTGTCCTTTCCTACGCTCACCCCCCTTTCTCTCCTCTAGGAATCACCTACTCTACGGAGCGGCGCCCGCGTCCCACAGCGCATGCGCGTCCTCTCCCCCTCTCTCCTTCAGGAATCCTCTACTCTACGGAGCGGCTCCGGCGTCCCACATCCCCACAGCGCATGCGCGTCCTTTCCCCCCCTCTCTCCTCTAGGAATCCTCTACTCTACGAAGCGGCTCCCGCGACCCACAGCCCCACAGCGCATGCACGTCCCCTCTCTCTCCTCTGCTACGGTCCCCCCCCCCGTCCTTTCCTCTAGGAATCCCGTACGGAGCGGCGCGCACGACAGGTGGTGTGACAGCTGCATACTCCGCTGGGGGGCGCCGCGGTAGTTCCGCGGTATGAAAATGATGGAGCGCGCGCGCCATATTCTCTCTCCTGTGCAGCGCCGCGATGAGCGCCCGGACCGCTGCCGTGAAATGAGAGTGGTGACGTTCCTCCCGCTCAAGCTAATTATCTCCCCGCTGCTTCGCATCCACACATGGTTCCCTTTAGTGGGAGATGGGGAATTTTCTTATCCTATACAGGAAGCTCTTTGTATAGGCACTTCCTAGCCGAAGCCTATTAACTCTACTTTCGACAGGTCGGATAATTTTAAACAGAATATGAAATTCCAGTCAAGCATAAATTTGTATACTTAAGAATGCTGTGTTCGCAAGGGTTCGTTTGTGTTACCGTCCTCGATACGGTGTACGCTGGCGATGACTGGTGACGACGCTAACTTAAGTTCGAATAGAGGCCACTTAAGCACCATTAAAACTCATGAACCCTTACCACACTAATAAGGTGCTGGGTCCCAGCCCACTCCGCTATGGCGTGCAACGAGTTCGCCTGGCAACACGCCCGAGCGCTAATTCACCGGGCCACACTTGCGGAAAGTGGGGTTCAAAAGAGCCAGTCATATGTGGCATACAAAGACATCGTGGAGTTTTACCGCTACGAGCGACAAAGCTTCCCCGCGCCACATCCAATGTTGACGAGGGATCAAGAGACAACACCGTAATCAGACTACTGCTTTGCGCTTTTACACCCCTTGAAGCCTTTTAATGCGATAGAAATTATAAAGGCACCTTCGGCGGCTTTTCGCCGTCGCCATCATTTCACGTATAAGGACCAAATTGATAAATCGCCCTGCGCATAGAATGTTTTACGCGCGTTTAAAAGCACGCAAGAATGTTTGAGGGATGCCGCACCACGAATCCCTGTAAACAGAATTGCAATAAAAAATTACGTGTAAGTGTGACTATAGGGAAGGTACTAAAGCTAAGCGACTATAATGTGACTCATGCCGTCTATTTTTACCTGTTCGCTTCAGCCAGCTTCACAGTGACTCTTACCTAGGAATGTACACTACTGCACCCCGTCCCTATCATTCATCATTCCGGCATTGCAGAAATACCAGAACTTCCTCCTCAATACACGGTCCTATTTCATCCCACCTATTTTGTCTCAAAGTTAATTATACCTGCCAACATTTATCGCATTGAAGAAGAAAGACAATAATGCAATCATTTGTGGGTGCGAGAACAAATCCTCGTCTGGGGACCATCAGCAGAACAGATAAGATAACAATAACATAATGCGTCATAACCGCTTTGTCTGGCAGAGCATCGAGATAAAAGAATAGAAGCGAAGAGACAATTTGCCGACAATCGCTGGTGCAATGTCTAGTTATTTGGCTGATGCAATGGCCACTTTGTTGCAGCATTTGATGAGCCACGTGCTCTGTTACGGGCACCACTGTAGGATGTAACGTAATACCTCGCCACAGCTTCTTGAAAAGGAGGATGAAGCGAAGCCTTTCTAAATTGTGAAATCTAAAAAAAAAAATTAATAGTTTCGCCGCAAGGGTGAAGCAATGAATGCTGTCGCAAGAAATTGTAATGTCACACCAAGATCGACGAGTATCTCGATAATTGCAGCTTCCCGCTGAAGCACCAAAAATGACTCGAAAACGACACGCAGGTATACACAGGACAAGCGTGAACTAACGACTATCACAGTTGTTACGCCTTTATGTTTGGGTAACGCGATTCAAGTGTCTACAACGGAGAACCCAACGCTCTTAGATATATCTTCTTCTTTTAATGTGCGGCGTGCGGAATGACCCCTCTGCGGCTTCTGCCACGCGGTGGCGTTTGACGCAAGGTGTTGGCGGTGTTCTTTTTTATTGCGATAGCAATTATATGGACAGTCTCGACGGATTTTTGCCGTCACCGTTGGCGTCGCCGTCGCCGTCATGTCGCGTATGAAGTCCAAATTGATAAGAGCCCCCTGCGCATCGTACGTTCCACCAGCGGGTAATAGCGGGAGAGCGGGAGCGATGAACGCGGCTGAAGCGGAGGCTCGGCCCATCTTCGTCGCTCCGAGGCGCATGCGATAAGATCCCCCCAACTGTTCAACCGGCCCCGCCCGTCGTTCGTGAGCGTGAAAAGACGCGAAGGGGTGGGGGGGGTCCCTCGAGCGACCTTCGATTTTACGAGCGCGGTCGTCGCGGGCGCGCGCGTTATCTCCCCTTCTCGGCGGCCGACAGCGGGGGGGCCGGTGTACCCTTCCACGTGCTGCGCTCTCAACGCGAAGAGAATGTAATGAGCAGAGTGTCCCTGGAGCGGCCGTATTCTGTTAAACCAGCGTTTTCTAGAGTTGCGTGAGATCGGATCCAAAAGAGTTAGCTGCCAGCCTCACTTCGTATAACATTACAATTTGTTGCTATCGCATTCATTGCTTCACCCTTGCTGTGAAACTGGGACTTTTTTTTTTCATTCCACATCAAGAGTGGGTACAGAAAGGGGCCCCTTTTTCGTGTGCGTCTGAAGGGCAGTTTTCAAACTGAAAGAAAATGTAGGAGCGTTGCGTGATGGAAAACACGCTCAAGCTTCTGCGAGATCTGCAAAGCACTAGCGGTGAATTGTGTCTATAATTAGGTTGCCGTTATTATGCGGCGCTTGCATGGCGTGTGGCTGAGTGGGCTAAGGCAGCGCACTGCGGAGCGAGGGGTCGCTGTTTCGAGTCCCCGGTCGGGTGTCTTGGAATATTTTTCTTCTGATTTTTTTTTCTTTGTACCTTTTTTATATATGTACATACATATACATATCCGGGGCATGACGGTGACGGCGACGGTAAAAATCAGCTGAGAGTGTCCATATAATGGCTATCGCAATAAAACAAACAATACACTTTAAAGAGAATTTGTCAAAATGTGCAGCTTCTTCTGTAGAACTGCGTGGACTACGTCGAAGCTCATCACCAGAAATTTGCAGCAAAAGCTGCACTTCAGGGCATGTCAAACCGGCTCCCCGATTTACACAGGCGTGCTCAGACTGCGGGATGTTGGTTTTATAAAATAGCTGTAGGATCGAAAATTTTGAGCATATATTCGTGAAGTACGATGGTTCTTCCAAAATGTTAAACGTTTCGGGGATATTTCCAACAGTATAGAATGAAACTTTCCAATTTGCGAGTTTGTGATTGATTACACATGAAATATTGTGGGGAACATGAGAAAACGAATAAAGAAATACAACCCAGTTTCACCTAGTGAAGTATGAGGAAACCAGGGCTGGGCAGAGATATTTGGAAAAGTATTCCGAAATACAGATATCGAAATACATAGGTTGGAAGCTTAAAATAGAGATACTGAAATACATTTCCAGGTGACATAACGGGATATCTCGAAGATACTTTTGCAAAAAGTCGCCAAAAGTATTCCGGAATACAGATGCAGCAATACGGATACAGTCCTGTGTCTGTATTGCTGAATACCTTTTTTTTTTTCAGGGATCCTGATATTCCGCAAAGACATTAATTAGTGCAACATAATGTTCTAAACAGAGTTGCAGAGCACTGAACCTCGCAGTTTTTTTTTTATTACAGTACGCTTAGCATAATTAAGACATTACAGAGGGGCGGACTTACAAAGTACATTACGGGTAATAATTACATATTTGCAGGTATCAATTGCAATTAAAAAATGGCGTGCCGCCTAATCTAATGACTTGCCACGAACTAATGGCATTCACCTAAAAAAATTTGCCATGCTTTACTGGCTTTCAGCGACAGCGATTTTCAAAGGCCGACAACACTGCCTTCGCGATTCTGCCGTCAGCGGCGTCACGCGCTCTACCACATGGGCCATTCTGTGCTTGAGGGGGAAACCGTCGCGGCCCTTCCTATGTCGCCGACCAGCGGCGGGCCTTTTGCTGTCTTGGCACGAAAAAAAAGAAATAAAATAGACCTTCATCCTTCCCCTTGGAAGCACAGAAAATGCGCCTAGACTCATTTCTCACAAAATAAAAAATGTAACGAGATACCCGTGCCCTGCATAGTATAGCGATACAATCGATACATGCGAAAAGTATTTCACTACTGAGATACAAATACATTTTTCAAATGTATTTCGGTACAGAAATACAGATACTCAAAAGTATCTCTGAAATACTGTCGCGATACTCTTGTATCGCGATACTACCCAGCCCAGGAGGAAACAGTGGAGCCGTGGTCGTTCCTTGGGTGTTCTGCTGCGATTCTCGGTGTTTTTAAAGACGATAGTCTTTCTTGGGATACCTAAACGGAGAAATTTTGGTCTGTCTGTCCGTCTGTCTGTCTGTCTGTCTGTCTGTTTGTCGGCACGTCACACGATTGAGCTAGATTGGCCAAACTTTAACCCCCCTGCCTAACGACCTCCAATCATGACCAAGAAGCATGTGTTCATACGGGTGAGCGTGGGCAATTAAAAATCAAATATTACGCATACCTGAGGCACAACATCAATACCTTAGCTATTCACAGTGTTCCTTTAAAACAAAGTCTATAGATACGTAATTATAAAGATCCTAGTGTTTATTTCGCGGCGCTGCTGTGTACAAAACAAGTCTCCGCCCAGTGATTTAACTTCGACGCTGTGGCTGGCTGTGGTGCTGCCACCTGGCAGCAGCATTGTTCAACACAAGCCGATGTTCCCCGGTAGCGCTGTAGATGGCGTCCTCTTCTGTTTTATCAATGCCAGCCAGATGCGGCTGATTCATCGTAGAAGAGCGCTGTCTCAGGCAAGGCAAAACATATATGGCCGCTTGATGAAATACGACCCACTCTACAAGACATGATCAGAGAACGCAGAGAAAAGACCGACGACCAAATTTCAGCGGAGAAACGCCGGCGTCCGTCTAAGCGCGCCCGGAAAACGTCCGAAAAACGAGCCCAGCGGCTAGCCCGGCTATTAAATTGTGGTACTCATGCCGCTCATGCAGTGCAGTCGGCACAAGACTATCGTCTTTCGACGACATTTGCAGCGAAGCACGCAGATACGCGGCCAATATTTTTTTTGTTGTTGTTGTTGTTTTTTTTACTGCGCTTTGGTGTAGTGTTTTTTGCTGTGATTCGTGGTGGTGGTGTTTCTGTTGAACAATAGTTCTCGCGTGTTACGGTGTGGTGTTCTTTTCTTTTTCGCTTCCTTCTGAAGGACCTGGGAGCTCACGGCTTCCCTCCACTGGCGCTTGGCTTGCGTTTAGTGCTCTCCAAGCTCGGGGCGTGGCTTCCGTGATCGGATCAGTGCCGATCGCGGAGGCCAAGCTCCGGGTTTGCTACTTCACATCGGCGCTGCCCCTCGAGCCGTGCGTTGTCCATTGCCCCCCGCCAGCGTGATCTATCATCGGTCCACTCCTCCCCCCTGCGTGCTGGTCATGTGACCTTTGTTCGCAGCTGCTCTGATACCCTCCCCTGTTTTGCCGGTCACGTGACCTGGCTCTGCTCCTGCGTAATACCCTCCTCTCCCCTGCAGATGCTGCTAACTTAAGGTTGTTGCGTCAGATTCGGCAAACTTTTACTCTCGCACGGGGACACATGCCTCGTTGGATTCTGCAGAGCATCCAACGCAGACAGGATTCTGCAGAGCGTAACATTACCTTCACCGACAAAAGCGTGTGCCGATTTCTTTATTTTCGGCGTGTGGCTACTGCACAGTAGAATGTTTACGTACTTGCGCATGAAATTCCCACCATTCCAATGTTGTTACGGTGTATCGATAAGCAAGTTCCATCATCACAATTATTGTTTTATATCTTGAGACATAGACTTGCCCTCAAGGCATAACATTGTGTCTATATGTGTGTATTAGACGTGTGCTGTTAGGCCGCTGTTGTGTATGAAGTGAAGCAGTGTTTTGTGGAATCTTTTCTGTATCCAACTGGTCGCGTCACTGTAGAGAAGACCGGCTTGGAGGAAGTGACGGGAGCGTTCCGGCTGTAACCCTTGGCATGTGCATAAAAGATTATATGTATTTGCTTGTATCGCTAAAGTAAAGCTGTACGGTCACGTAGCAGCCAGTGGTGAAATGCGACCAGTTCAACGCTGGTATGAGAGCCGGTGTGAGGTCCACTTCGGCGCGAAGCCTCCTAAGCACGACTTCTTCCGCCCTGCTGAAGCGAAGGGGGAAGCAGCACACACGCGGTGGGATAAGCGGGAGTGTATCCTGCCGGAGAAAATTTTTTACGGGCTCGGGTGAGTTGCGGGGTTGGAGGCGGAAGGGGAATGCATGGAAAATATGTATTAGGAGGGCAATGTGCCTGCTGGCCGACACAAATGTTGTGAGGATTCGCAGCATGCAGCATAGCCTTGAATCCGATGTACACTGAGGCAAGTAGCTCTATTACGATTCATGGTGTGAATCGCGTCGCACATTTCCATCGCCTTGTGAATTTTCTTGAGTTCGTGAAGAGGTGCTAAAGAATCAGTGAAGATGTCTGTTCGCTTGATTGGTGGCATCTCGCATAGCCATCATGGATGGCTTGAAGTTCTATTTTCTGAAGGACTGGCTTCCGTAGATAAGTAACGCTGGTGACGACTGATGAAATTGTGCGTAGTACTGAGAAATAATGTCCTCCCGCCGTGTGTAGGATGGCAGCATCTGTATAGACTTTGCAGGTCCTAGTGCGTGATGCTTCGATGATAGTGCATTTTTGAATAATTGCTGTTGTTTCGCAGCGCGTAACTTCGTTGGCTTATTAGTAGTGATTGAGATGAATTTCCCAGGGAGGCATGGGACGGGGCTGGTTGTCAATGCGAAAGCCGCGTTGAAAGTGACCATGCAATGGAGTAACAAGCGGAAGAAGTTGCTTTTCTTATCTCGCGTGCTTTTTCATGTGAAATTAACTCTGCAGTTGTGTTCAGCTAGGCATGCTCCTTTAAAGCTGGTATCGGAGTGATGCGGGGTAATGCTGCTACCGTGCGCATTGTATCGCAGTTAATAGTCTCCAACTGTGCTAGCTGTACCAAAGTCAGCCGTTGAAATTGCTCCTGGTATAGAATGCTTGGCTGCCAAAAGTGCGCTTACGAGCCGCCGAGCTACGTCAGTACGAGCACCAGCTGCTTTGGATGCAATGTGATGAATAATATGATGGGTTTTTGTGGAACTCTGTCTGACTTCGAGGAGCCAGTTCGCACCACTACAGGACTGGTGAAAGTTATGACCCAGTATGCGGACTTACGAAGTTTCAGGAATGGTCACCAAGTGCAAATGTAAACTATTAAGAGTGAGCCGTCGGACTTTATGTTAAAAAGTTTGTTGTACTCGGTATATGGAGCTCAGTGAGACAGTCCTGAACTTCCACTGAGGCATGCGACTGTATAGCCTTGTCTGTAATGCTCATGTTCTACGTGGGATGTGACGTGTAGTGGTGCTTGTTTCCGTAGTTTTCTTATAACCACCCCTTTCTCTCCTAATTCACTCGGGCTTAAGAGAGTATACATGTTTTCCTGCAAATACACATTCCTTAGGCCCGCTTGTATTTTTGTCGCGCTTACGCGTGTTTACGCAGTTACAAATAACTATATTTAGGGGCAATGAACTGGCATTAAATCATGTAAAATGCGGTTGTTGTACTATGTTGCAGGTACAGGGGCTCCTCCGAAGCGTTGGTCGCCTTTTAGTCCTGCCCTTGAACTTGAAGTTGCATTCAAGATGAAATAAACTTTCATTCCTTCATTATATCCCCAGTCAGCATATAGCGCGGTTGTGTGAGAGAACACACATAGACAAACGTAGTACATCGGACGGGAGCTCATGGAGCTCATGCTGTGTACAACCTGTCCTGTGCACTACCTTTCTCTGCAGGTGTTCGTTCACGCCCCCCCCCCCCTGTTCTGTCTTAAAGAAAGTAACAACTGCCCTAAAACAAGAGCGTTACATCCCCATCAGCAGCCCCAGCTTCTAAATTAGCCCACTTTGCGATCAGACGCGCAATAGTTCTGAATTTTTATCTACAATTACTACCTTCACCGCGACTCCACAATGAAGCTTCGTAGGTCACTCTTGAAACATCCGCTGCGTCCTCAGTATTGTATTATTTCTCTCTAGAGAAACCGTCAACTGCGTAGGAATTTTGCGCGAAACATCGAAACCTTCAAATGTGCATTGCTTTGTTATGGGTACCTTGCATTTAATTATTTACAAAGAACCAACCAAACACAAAGAAGGCTACAATTTTTCGGCTACGAGAGGAACAGTTCCAAGGGCATTGTGCATAGAGAAAACTTGCCTGCGGAGACGGAAAACACGCTTGACCAGAGCAGAACCACAGTCAAGGTCAGCATAGTTGTCGGCGCTACCGCGCTGAAAGAAGCTTGGGACCGTTGCGGACACATGGCGCCCAAAGTATTGTCCTCTGCTTTACGCCAGCCTCTCACTTACTCATTGCATCGCTCGAGAGACCATCCGAACCAGGAAGACTGAATACGACCACACTGCCGGCTTCTAAGTGCACTACCTGTATTTTCTGCATACGTGAGCCGGCTTTTTGAATGGTACAACTGACACGATAACGACACGAGATATGTGCGTGCTGTCCAAAGATTAGATGTCCAGCTCAAGAAACGAACGCTGCAGATTTGATGCAATCTTTCTGCTTCCTGCGGCCGCGACTTATCTTGTATTGATATTACAACAATGTTGGATGTCTTTTATCTCCAAGGCCCTCACTTTGATGGACACAATGATATGAAAGAAAAGTGTTCTTATCATTGATACGCCCACTGATTCTTGTGGTGGAGACTACTGGCATGCGTAAAATGCTGCCCATTATCGGTTGGCTGGGAGTCAGCAATGATTCCTGCTGAGCGCCTTATTCGATTCCTATATTCGATTGGTTTAATCAACTTCACGGTTAGGGTGCTCGACTGCTGACCCGAAGGTCGCGGGTTCGACCCCAGCCGCGGCGGTCGCATTTCGAATGGAGGAGAAATGGTAGAGGCCCGTGTAGTGTGCGTTGTCAGTGCACGTTAAAGAACACCAGATGGTCGAAATTTCCGGAGCCCTCCACTACGGTGTCCCTCATAATCATATCGTAGTTTTGGGACATTAAACTCCAGATATTATTATTATTATTATTATTATTATTATTATTATTATTATTATTATTATTATTATTATTATTATTATTATTATTATTATTATTATTAATCAACTTCAAATATAATATAGAGAGTAATGTTTAACAGGAAACTTTGAATCCTTCATAAAACCAAAGGGAAGTTACTAAATCCGCGGAACTTTGCCGGAAGTTTGTGATAAACTGGAAAGTATTTTCAAGTTTACCAGACACATTGATGGCTAAACACAATCTAATTTTTTTTGGACGAAACCACCTTGAGTATTTACGAAAGTTGCCGATTTGCAGCTCATTGTCTTAGTAGATACATTTCTTGTTATGTACACGACATATTTATGTTAGTCGAAAGCTGCAGGTGAAGCAAATGAATTCGTATAACATTTCTTTAAGCTGACCGGCAAAGCACAGTGCAATTACCACCCCTTCGTTTTTGAGTGCTAGAAAGTAACTTTTGATGTAAAACCATAACTTTGCTTATGGATGTCCATAACGAACTCCAAACTCCTAAATAATGATAAGGCCAATTATTTTGTAGAAAGTTTTGAACTTACGGTAATTTTTGTGTTTATTTTTTACCCTTGGGTCTGTATCACTCCTGTATCATACTTTCTGTATCTGTATCATACTTTCTTTGGCAATAACTCCGAATGAGTATGTCCACTGTTGCACATTAAAATTACAGGTACTTAGTAAGTTAGTATACAAAAGGAAGTCCCTTAGTAAAAAAAACCGTATCGGGGCCTCCTGCACAAAGGCAATTATGGTAGCAAAAGGTAGCAGTGAAACAAGAAATATAACAATAGCAGAAAAAAATATACAATGATTGCATAAAATAGTATAATTTCAACATATCACATCACAGCACAGAAAGTGTAAGAGAAATAAAGAAAATAAAACAAAAGCGATACCTTGATTGGTAGCAGTACTCTTACGC
Source organism: Rhipicephalus appendiculatus (assembly GCA_030522465.1). Classification (NCBI taxonomy): domain Eukaryota; kingdom Metazoa; phylum Arthropoda; class Arachnida; order Ixodida; family Ixodidae; genus Rhipicephalus; species Rhipicephalus appendiculatus. The sequence goes on along the minus strand of JALIZH010000897.1, from coordinate 7,086 downwards.
GGATCGGGCAACGTGTCGTACTTGGACGGAATAGCGTAGAACTATTCCGCATTCCTTGCTAGCTTTCCATGATAGAGTGAAATCTTCTGAGCCGTGCCACACCGCTTGGGAGTCACGTGATGCAACAAAAGGCACGACAACTCCACCCCCCCCCCCCCCCTACGTATGATGACTGGCTATGCACAGCTGTAACATAAGAAAATAAATATCAATGTTTTTCCCTCGTCTGCAGTCTTTCGCCAATTGTCAGAAACGTTCGCTTTGCGTTAGTATCGCCTGCCTGTCACGCGACGTTACAAAACCGTGAAAGCTCACGACGTCAAGTTGAAGCGCACGCACTCAACCGATCATTCATATACCGATAATAACCTACTTTCACGGAATAGCAATACAGTGACTCCCTTTATGTTGAATAGATGTCTGTTTGCCAAAAAATTTGGTAGTGGTTGGTTGCTCGTAGCTGTTGGCGTAAATTAATTTACTTCCGTATAACTAATATATTCAGTGGAGTTAAAACGACTTTTAGTCGCCTTTGTGTGCGCTTATTTCTTGAAGATTTTTTTTCTCGACGCCTTGCTGCAAGCTGACCCGCAGCGGTGGTCAAGTGGTTATTGCGCTTGACTGCTGACCCCAAGATCGCCAGGTTGAATACCTGCCGTGGAGGCCACATTTCGGTGGAGCCAATATGCTAGAGGCGCGTGTGCTTAGATTTAGGTGCACGTTAAAGAAGCCCGCAGGATGGCCGAAGTTTCCAGAGCCGTCAACTACGGCGCCTCTCATAATCATATCGTTGTTCTGAGCCGGAATACCCCAACAAGTTATTTCTGCAAGCTGCCGGCTATGATCGCAAGCCACCGCGCTACAATAGTAATCAGAAGCGGAACCAATCGGAGACCCAGGCGCTACACTCATTCCCCCCCCTTGCCCTGTTTAGTTCTGAGAGCTCATCCCAGCTAAACCATCTCCTCTCCACTTCCACGCGCTCATCGAGTCTTATCGGTCAGTAGAGAATAAATCATGTCACAGCAGGCTTCCAAGAATAAAAAGCGGATCTCCAGGAAACAATAAGGGCGTTTAATTGGGCACTTCAGAAAAACGTTGCTGTTTCCCACCCACAGCTGCATTAGCGGTGGTGAAAATTTTACGTCTGGCAAAACGGAACCAAATCCGAACGGAAAAGTTGTGCGTTACTCCAAGGCACGAGCGTTAGCGGTCCGCGACCATGGGCGACCTCTGAGTCAACCTCTAAAGAAGTGGTAGACCGAGATCAACTAACTACTCAACATTTCACTACGGGTAGGATTTTTTTTTTTCCATAGATGGGACGTTAAACAGGGCGCCGGCGCGGACGTTAAGATCGTCAAACGGAAATGCATCATAACCCGGCCTTGCTCAGTGAGTTTTATCCTGAAGTTTTCTTCACTAAGTCACGTACAAAATGATGCGGTTCAGCCACGTTACACCACGTGCTCTGGGAGCGTCCATCGATACGTGGCACTGATACAGCATCCGCCGGCAAGTGGTGTTTCACTCTTAGGAGTCTGGACATACAAACACTACTTTGGTCTGTCCGGAGCACCCACAATACGGAGGTAGGTCTCGGCCTGGCTGTCCCGTCGTGGGAGCGGCCCACGAAGGGCCTTGTTAGTAAAGCTTTATCAGTAAATGTCCGGAGGCGTGTGCCCCAGAACACGCCTCCGGACTTTTACTAATAAAGTTTTTCCAAACCAAACCACTCCTCCCCCATCCCCGTTTTTTTTCTTTTTTTTTGTCATCGACAGTACATATTCGATAAGGTGTCACTCATCGCCTTGGTGATAACGCACTCGCTGCGTAGACGTACAAAATTGTGCGGCCGCAGCGTTTTTTCTTTCTGCATAGCTTACGTCGTGTTCTACATAAGCGTGAAAATTGCAGCAGGTCCAGCGCGCCCTGATGAAATTCAAGTGCAGGCGCTCCTTTTCGCCGATTTCTAGTTCCCCGAACAGTCAGACGCGCATGACGCGAATGCTGCTCGAAACTCCGGAGCACTTCAGCTACGCATTCTGCCACCGTGAAGAATGTGGGATGCAACGGTTTCGCAGGATCCATTGTTTGATCGCCACAGCGCTCAATGTAGCGCTGGTTAGCACTCGAGATATGCTGCTAATCCAATGCGCCGCTCCCAGATGGGAACCGCTAACCTTTTCAGAATAGTGAAAATCGCAGACGAAGGTCATACAGCTGGCGTGAACCAGGGACGTCGGCAGAAAAATTTTTTTCGGGGGGGGGGGAGGGGGCACACCTTTTTCATTAAAGTGGGAGCTGAGCAGGCAGATGTGATCGAGTGTTATCTTGTTCTCAGTATACCTTGGCAAAAAAAAAAAGAAATTCGGGTGACGGTCACGGGCCTGGTGTACCACCCCCTGTCTACGCCACTGGCGTGTACACGAACAAGTATGCCTCCGGGTGTTACCTCAGGTTCAGGGTGTAAAAACCACTGTGTTGGAGGAACAGAGAATGGACCCTATTCGTAACCCTAACGTGCGCTTCCCTGCGCTGCATATTCGCCCAACTAATGGCGGCACCTGTCGTGCTTCAAGTACGGATGAGATCCCAGCTGCACGTGCTGCTGCTTGTCTACTATGCGTGTTTACATTAAGAGAGTTAAGTCTACATTTTACGTGCCATAACACTTGCAAACTGCTCTTGAACACCGTGTTTGCAGAAGTGGCTACCTGCCATTAGCTGGGCTAAGTACATCGCTAGGAAAGCTGGGTTTACAATTATTACAAGGGTCTATTGACTCCTCGATCGGGCACGGAAGTGGAATTTTTCTATTAGTGTTACCTATTTGGCAAGACGACAGCAGCAGCAGTCGTGGTCACAATGACTAGGAGGGGTTCATCAAAGAAAGCTTTGCTTTAATAGACTTGAAGAGTTTTCGGTGAGCCTTTTAGTCCCGGAAGCACGAACGAACAGGTATTTTTATTGGTGGCGTGAACGCCACAGCCTTCCGATAGCTATACTTTACGACATGTCAAGTGCCGTTTCATTCACCCCGCTCTTACACCGCTTGCCTTCCCTTCTGCGCCCCCCTATCTTTGCTTGCTGGCTTAACGGTGAAAGAGCGCGCATCGGGATGTCATAGCGCTCTTTCATCGTTATGAAACGACAAGAGTGGACATACAGTGCGAAGCGGCACGAACACTCCCCTCTACATTTCACCCATCTGGGCCTGCGAGATTTCCCGGCGCAAATTATCTCCAAGGCCATGGTTGATGATAATGATGATGAAAACTTTATGTCGGTCCAGAGAAGACGCAGGGGAAACGGTTGATCTCTTTTCCGCTAGCGACTGGTAGAGTAAACCGACTGGTAGAACTAGTACAAACAAACAAACAAACAAACAAACAAACAAACAAACAAACAAAAAGGCGCGCTAAAGAGTGTCTATTGTCTGCTACTTACTTTTTTCTTGTATTCTTTGACTTTAGATGCAAGCATCATTTCACCCACCCTTTATGTAAAATCACTCATGCATTTGTATGTGTGCTTGTTTATATACACATGCAAAATTGAAAATTCCGAGGGGAGGGGGGGGGGGGGGGGGTTAGCACCGCCGACACAGTAACAGCTGTGTACTTTGGTGCCACTGCAGTACAAGAGGGCTGCTTGCAGCCACGAAATATTGAAATATTGACTGCGGGGCCTTGTTCTTGTTTATTTAACAGCGCAGCGGTTTTGGCTCGCCCTTATGCCGTTTCGCGTTAACCAAAGCTACAATCCTCATGAAAGGCCCCTGCGTTTCTAGCGCGTGCAATTAAATATCTCGGCCGGCGTGCGCTCATTTAGGCCGCTTTATCTTCTGCTTCACTCCCCAAACAGTTGCGAACGGCGCACGCTCTCCCTCTGCGCGGATTTCTCAGGCGTGGGTTGCAATAACAAGGATGGGCGATAGCTCGAGTACAGGGAGAGAGGAACAAGAGAGAGCGAGAGGTACACAGAGACAAACAGATAGAAAGACAGAGAAACAAATACACAGAAAGAGAAAGAGATAGAAAGAAACAAATACAAAGAGGCTTAGAAGAAACACAATGCAAGAGAGAAAAAAAAAGAAGTAGATAGAAACAGAGACAAAAAAGAGATAGAAAAAAATTCGGGAAGTTGGCATTAAGTCGCGCAAAGATTGGCACAGAGAAGCACGAGCCCGTCTCTACTCGTGCTCCCGTCGACCGACACACCTAGCTTCGATATGCGCGGCTTCTTCTTCGGGATTACTCACATTCTTAGAACGCCACATGGATATCTCTACATGATCCGCCGCAGCCAGGCTATGCACTGTAGAGCGGATGTTGCGCGTGATCAGGGTTGCCGTTGGGTGCACTTGAAAAGGAGCCAGAACTCAAGCCAAAAGTAGCCAAAAGTAGCCATGCCATTTAATATTATCGCCAAATTTGTAGCCAAGTGGAACCGAAGTGGTATTATGAGCAGATTCTTTAGTATTTATTAATAAATAATACCATTTTGAATAAGTAAGAGCATAGAAAGCCACCGATAAGTTGGAAATAAATTAAGTGAACGAATTATCATAAATTCGTTGAGCGTGCATATATTTTATGTAGAAAATATCAGTTTCTTGCCAGACACAAAGTTATATTAGAATATTCCAGCCAGCAGCTCAGAAGGAACATGTAAAGTTGAAACAGATTTTCGTTGAAGCTGCAGACCAAATTCTGGTTGTAGATGAACAGGCTAGCTAAATTTTGTTGCAGATGTCTGTTTTCCCAAGGTTAGACGAGAACACGCACTGCGCATCAGAATTATTCGTAAAACTTGCGCGTAGCATCACAATAGATGGCGGGAAGCTTGAGCACCGACCTGGCCACGTGTTCGCCACCATGCACGCAACTTGGTCACTCCGTATTTGGAGACCCGCTAAGCGTCGTGTAAGGGTGCCTCGATGCGCACCAGCCTACTGGTGGGTGGAGGACGACCGTACGCATCCACTGAACCAAGAGAAAAGTTAAAAAACAATGTGTTTTGTCTGCAAAAATGAGAAAGAATGGCTACTTAATGCGCCAAATCAGCACTTTAAAAGTAGCCAGAAAATAGCCATGGCGCCAACTGCAAATGTTTGTCGCCAGACGGGGTCGAAAAGGAGCCAATTTGGCGCAAAGTAGCCACCAACGGCAACCCTGCGCGTGATGTCTCCGTCGGTGGACGGGGATCAGCTACCGCGTGCGAGGCTCAGCCAGGTGGTGCCGTATGTGGTCGCGGGGATTGCTTCCTCTTTCTTTCTATCTTATTAGATGCGAGGCAGCTTAAGGCGAAGTTCAATCCGGTGGTGGTGGTGTGCGGCGTGACCACCCTTACTGCGCTTGCGCAAACCCTTTAAAAAAAATAAAAATGAACCTCCTCTCCCTCTCTCCTCTATAGGCATCTCTCCCCACAGATACCACACCCTCACTGCGCATTGCGCGTCCCCTCCCTCTCTACCCTCCTACGCTCTCCCTCTCTCCTCTAGGCATCCCTTGCCGCGTCGTCCACACCACACTGCGCAAGCGCGTCCCCCCCCTCTCGCCTCGCGACGCCGACGCAGGCAGCGTCTGCTAGCGAGTTTCTTGGTTGAAAAAACCGGCTGCTCGCGCTGCACAACCGTTCACTGGCCACCCCGTATATATGGCACTGGATCTTGACCTGCAAGGTAGTGCCGGTGGGAGATTTCTCCTGTGCGTTGTTGAACAATAAAATTCGCAGCGTGCGCGTTAACTAAAAGCGGACTGCGGGTCTCTGTGTCCAGTCGGAGTCTTCTGTCTCTCATTGCCCATTAGCAGCGATTGGCATGTTGCAGTAGGAAACACCGGTCTATCACTGCGTGCTTAGCGCCTCCCCAGGTTTCTCTCCTGCGCAACGCTGTGATGAGCGCCAGCGTCAACGCCGCCGCCAGTGTAAGCGTTAGCGCCCGCTGCTTCGCATCTACGCATGGTTCCCTTTAGCGGGAGATGGTGTAATTTTTAAACTTCTTTCTGCACATGTTCGCTTGAGGCCCAAAGGCAAGGGCAAGCGGTTTCCCGTGTGGTTCAATAAATTCGCTCTTCACTTAAACTTCCGTGGTCTGCGAGCATACCGATTTCTGGCAGTTGCTAGGCAACGGCACGGTGATTTCTTTTTATTTTTTTTAGGAGCTTGCTCGGCAAGCTTGTTATGCTCGCGCCTTGTACGGCGGCGGCGGCGATGGCTTGTACACGCCGCTCAAGACGCCGGCGCGCCGGTTTTCCGGTGATTTCAAGAATGCTCACTAGATGGCGGCGCCGCTCAAGGCGACGCACACCACTCTCGGCACGTGCGCTTCTTTTCTCTTCGCCGGGAGCTCACGCAGTGAACACTCTTCGTTACCGCTCGGCCGCATGAACACCGCACTAGCCAAGGCAGCAGCGCGGCGGGCTCGCAACGAGCAGCAGCTGGGGCTCGCCGCCCGAGCGCCGCATGTAATGTATATATAACAACGTTGTCACGTCTATATATGATGCTAGGAGATGTGTACGGAGGATTCGCGGGTTACCCGATCATCTCCGAGCAAGCTCCTCCAACATCATTCACTTTGTGGATATGGCGGTGATTTTTTTTTCCGACATCACTGCCGTCTTTATGGTTTGACGGTCTCCATCGCAGAGCCCGTGCTGTGCTCGGCGGTTGCTAGGCAACGGCACGGCGGGCTTTTGCAACACCACTGCCGTCTTTATGGTATGACTAACAGCTTTGCTATTCAAAACAGAGAGAAATACAAAGAAATAGAGCATGAAAAAGGGGGGGAAATGAAGAGAGACAAGGAAGGCCGCCCTACTCCGCTGTTCCTTCAGAATTGGCACCACTACTGCAAAGCTGCCTTCATTTTTTTTTTCGTGAAAAATAATATTCAAGTTCATAAGTTGTCTTCCATCTAGTTTCCTTAATTGCAAGTAGCACAGAGCGCTGCTCCAATCATGGCTCGGGAATAAGTCTTGCAGTTTTTTTATTCACGATAAAAGAAAAAACATTTTCGCCTTAGCCATGGAGAAATACAACGCAGAGACCGGTTGGAGCAAGGAAAAAAAAAAAACGCAG
>JALIZH010000895.1:0-31620 GCA_030522465.1 Rhipicephalus appendiculatus | reverse complement strand
ATCGCCTCCTTAACTTTGTGTGGACCAAAATTTGTATGGGAGGGTAACAGGTATTGACAGTGAAGCATGAAATCATCCATGAAGAAAGTCATCGGAAAGAGACTGCTCACCAGGGAAGAGATGGAAACAGTCATCACTGAAGTTGAAGCAGTGCTTAATAACAGGCCGTTGACTTATGTATACAGCGAACCGAATGAGCCGCTACCTATTGTGCCGGCTGACTTAATAGGTGGAAAATACAGGCTTCCAGGCAATAAAGAAGATCAACACGAAGTCAACATAGAAGAAATCTGGAGAAATCGACAAAATGCCACGAAAGATTGGTGGAAAAGATGGAACAAAGAATATCTGAAGGAACTAAGAGAACAAGCTAACGCAAGTAAACAAGAAACCAAAGTGAACCGAGGCGATATCGTATTGCTGGGTTCACGCACTCCTAGATCACACTGGAACCTGGCGAAAGTCATGGAAATTTATTCGGGAGTCGACGGCAAGACGCGCTCCTGCCTGTTGAAAACCAACGGAAAGCTCATTCGGAGACCTATACAACATATCTATAAACTTGAAGGTTGTTTCCGATGACGATAAGTAAACTTCATGCGGGCCGGAAGCTGTAGAAACTCGCCGAAGACAAGGAGAAGAAAGAAGACAGCGGGCACGGAAGAGCGCGCGCATTAATAAGCAAATAAAGAAAAAGAAGAATCTTGTTCTTCGTTCGCATCGAACGCAGTTGTGTCTGTGGTCTCGTCTCGTTTCTGCGACAGCTGTCATACCTCAGTGAATACGTCTGGCTGGTCATGACATGACTAACGTGAAAATCCTGTCGCGTACGTCATCAAACCCTTTCCAGCAGACACGTGTGACACATACCCGTATACCACGGGCCGCGGTATGCGTGTATGCGCCACAGGTGTTTGACGATCTACCCGGAAACGGCGAGGACAAACATTAGTAATTTAAATGTGAGAGCGTTAAGAAAAACTGTCGTCGGCAGCGTTGACCCGACGAGTGCAAATAATAAATATCAGGGTCCTAGCAGGAATGGAACCCAAGCAATCTGCGTGACAATTAAGTATTCTACCACAGAGCTACGCCAGGTCTCGAAATTTCTTTGGAAAAAAGAAGCTATGTAGGCGCAATGTTGGTGAAACGTCAATTGTGGTTGCAGTGCTGGCTATATAATTTTATAAACACTACATATGTACTCGTACGAGGCAGGCGTCCTGTCGGGTTAACGTCAGGTGTATACTTAAGCGTCATCCACTGTAGTTGGTCCACGAAGCACTATCCAGGGCTACCATCCTCGAAGCACAAGTGCTGCTTATCAGCTTACCGTTTCTGGTGTTGGTAATACTCATGCTTCTGATGGCATCGTTACGCAGCTGTAAACAATTGGTTTTTGAAACATATGCGACTGTTCAACATATGTCTGTGCGTACAAAATTTGTCCATATCCTTAGCTTCATTTCGTAACGTTTCTCTCAATAAAAAAAATTACAACCCAGTCACCTTGCCTCCGCATGCTTCGCATAACATCGATTCCCATGGTACTTGGGATCAGCCGAATTTTTTTCTAAGTGAAGACGCTGACTTACTCTCTATGGCGTCTTCAAATAGACGGGTGTTACATATGTAGTACCACTTTTTCTTTCATTACAGAAAGATTCAAATGCCTTTTTTAAAATAACTGTGAAACAGCTCTCCTGCAATCAGGAGTACCGGCACTTACAGTTCTCTTGGAACGCCACCAAATATCGTTCACGTCAGTGCGAAGTGACCTTTGGCAGCAGAGTTCCCCAATTATTCACAAATCTGGCTTCTACATTAAATAATCTCGAAGCAGCTTGCAATGAATCGGAAACAATAGATTTTTTTCTATCATGCCGCCGTTTCACCTGACTATGAAGAACGTTTCTTGAAATGGCGCCTGGTAAGCTGAGTTTACTGTCTACTACTTCTGAGCTGTTGCCGTTTGGAGCCGATCAGTTAGGGGCAAGCCGCAGTGTTTTTCATACGCAGCTTTTCTGAACACCAGCGGTTTATTTCGCCTGAACGACACCACGACACGTGGTGTCGTTCGCGTGAATTAAATAATTCGAAAGTCCCGCCATGACGTATGCAGTGACGCGGCACTAAATAAAAGAGAATAAAAAAGAAAAGGTACACACGCCCAGAGACTATTGCTTCCCCTCATGATTAAAAAACGGCGCAAAGAATACGAGACACAAAGGGATAATACACGAAGACAGGCGCCGGACTCTCAACTAATCTTTATTCACATCGACTCACACTTATATAGATGCACGTGGTCACACAAACAATGCAAAAGTACAAACAGACAGGGGTTAACACGCTTATCTACTCAAATACGAAATTTCTTTTTGCTGCAGGGCGATGGATATAACACTGATATATGAGTTGTTATGAATGTGCAAAGCCTCTATTATCTCGCGAGTTGTCTGTTTATGATTCCTGGCATTGATGTTGGTTTTTTTCAAATTGAGGAACGCACCCGCACTCTTTGCAATGCGCACCTATATGTGATAGGCCATCGGTGCGATAATTGGCTTCATGTTTCCTTAATCTAACGTTGACGCACCTCCCGATTTGTCCTATGTACGCAGCGTCACAAGACAAGGGAAGGTTGTACACCACCCCCGTGGCGCAGTCATCATTGCCAGGAATCATAAACAGACAACTCGCGAGATAATAGAGGCTTTGCACATTCATAACAACTCATGTATCAGTGTTCCATCCATCACCCTGCAGCAAAAAGAAATTTCGTATTTGAGTAGATAAGCGTGTTAAGCCCTGTCTGTTTGTACTTTTGCATTGTTTGTGTGACCACGTGCATCTATATAAGTGTGAGTCGATGTGAATAAAGATTAGTTGAGAGTCCGGCGCCTGTCTTCGTATATTCTTCGTTTGTGTATCGTATTCTTTGCGCCGTTTTTAATCATGAATACATACCAACTCGCCCAACTGTCAGTGTTACTGAACGTGCTTCCCCTCAGTGCGCCGCAAAGAGAGCGCTGTGTGTCGGCGTTATCTCGACGGCGACGACTGGCAATGAATTGACAGTTTTTCTAGACGTGCCATGCCGGACAGCTCGCGGCATCCCGCCCGAAATGTCTGGCCGTGATAGACGCACCCGCGATGCATCGAGGCAATCGTGTATTTTTTTTTGTATGTTGGTTTGTGTGTTTAGTTTCTGCGCTGCCGTAACCGTGGGATATTGGAGCAGCATGTTGCTTTTCGAATTTCTTGTTGAGCTAGCGTGAAGCATTATGTTTGGCTACAAACAGGATATTGTGGTTGTACAATAACCAAATTTGCTTTGGTGTACCACTTAGTTGTTGCTCGTTTTCTCCTTGCGCTACCTCGAAGTAAAACTGGATAAGTTTGAGAACTCTAGGAATGAGAGTAAAAAAAACGAAGTTACAGATAGTTATGAAAGTAAAAAAAAAACAGTTAAAGATATTTTTTTTTCATTTAGTTCTTATCGAAAAAGGGCTGCCACCGCAGCTTGGCGCTGGCGGTGGAAAAAAAAGACAGAAAGAAAGAAAGAAAGAAAGAAAGAAAGAAAGAAAGAAAGAAAGAAAGAAAGAAAGAAAGAAAGAAAGAAAGAAAGAAAGAAAGAAAGAAAGAAAGAAAGAAAGAAAGAAAGAAAGAAACGGCAAAGTTGTCAGAAAACAAGCAGTAGCATAAAGAAAATTGGCTCCGCCCCCGCAACTCAGTGCACCTCCGGAAAGTGAGACTTGCGTGCCACGCTCATGGCACTCTCGTGGCCATTTCGCTAGCTTCATATGCACCAAATTTTGTATTGAGCGGCGTGATTGTATGACGAGCATAAATGGCAAGGGGTAATATGGAAATCATGACATGTGATGTGCAACATGACTTGCGTGCCACGCTCATGGCACTCTCGTGGCCGTTTCGCTAGCTTGAAAACACCAAATTTGGTATTGCGTGACGTGACTGTATGACGAACATAAATGACAAGTGGTAATATGGAAATCATGACATGTCATGTGCGACATGACTTGCATGCCACGCTCATGGCACGCTCGCGGCCGTTTAGCTAGCTTGATATACACCAAATTCGGTATTGCGAGACGTGACGGTATGACGAACATAAGTGGCAGGTGGTAACATGAAAATCTTGGTATTCATGTCATGTACAATGCCATTTACATGCCACACTCAGGGTGCGCTTGCGTCCAGTTCGTTAGCTTGATATACGCCAAAATTGGTATTGCGTAACGTGACTGTATGACGAACATTAATGACAGGTCCTAACATGTAAATCATGACGTGCATATTATATACAGCATGATTAACTCCTTGCTGGCTCCTTCGCATTACATCGATTGCCAGAGTGCGTGGGATCTACTGGTTTTTTATAAATGAGTTCTTCATGTGGAGGAACTGAAATGATCTCGTGATGGGAACGCAAATATACACAAGCTTTCATTCATGAAGCTTTCGTATTCGAAGTCTTGATAAGGTTTACTTCCTGTAATTATACAACATACGTGTGCCGATTGCGGCGCGTAATTGATACTGATGGAACTAAGATCCGAGGTGAAATGCTGGAGAAGAATATTATGAGAGCTTTCTTGTCAGGAAACCTGTTACGCAACAGCGCCGTGTCAATTGAATTTAGAGCGAAATGTAACGTTTGTGCAGAACTAGTATGCTCCCTAAATAGCGTGCAAGTTCGCGAATGAGTCTCGAAGATTGTGCTTCGTTTTCAGAGTTGCATAGACTTTGCTTGTTTCGCTTGTGCTGCTCTACTCTTAATTATTTATCCTGCAATGGTACGCGGGGAGCAGCGATGGCGTAGTGGTTAGAGCATCAGCCTCGCATGCAAGAGGTCCGTAATTCGAATCCCGGTGCCGCAGAATTCCCAACCGGGTTAAAAAAAATCCGCGTGATGATGGAATTGTGCAAAAAGGCCTGGGGTGCAGCCTCACTGGCGACCACAGCCAGCAAGGCACTCCCTCACCAGAGCAGGATTGGCCACCCTGGTGAAGTACTTGGCCACTACCTCCCACATGAATACACCAATTAACCTTCGGCCCTCAGTCCCCAGCGGCTGCGAAGCAACTGACCAAGGCGGCGGTCAGACCTGCGACGCAGCGGAGGGTGCTAAGAATCTCTGGGTCCGGACAGGCCGCCATTGACATCTGAACTTGGCTACGTTTAACGCCAGAACTTTATCTAGCGAGGCGAGTCTAGCTGTACTATTCGAGGAATTAGAGGGTGTTAAATGGGATGTAATAGGGTTCAGTGAGGTTAGGAGGACACATGAGGCTTATACAGTGCTGAAGAACGGACACGTCCTATGCTATCGTGGCTTAGCTGACAGAAGAGAACTAGGGGTGGGGTTCCTTATTCATAAAAATATAGCTGGTAATATACAGGAATACTATAGCATTAATGAGAGGGTGGCATGTATCGTAATTAAGTTTAATGAGAGGTACAAGATGAAGGTGGTACAGGCCTACGCGTCTACATCAAGCCATGATGATCAACTGGTTGAACGATTCTACGAAGACGTAGAATCAGCAATGAGTAAGGTAAAGACACAGTATACTCTACTGATGGGCGACTTTAATGCAAAGGTAGACAAGAAGCAGGCTGGAGATCATGCAGTTGGGGAATATGGCATCGGCTCTAGAAACGCCAGAGGGGAGTTACTAGTAGAATTCGCAGAACGCAATAATTTACGAATCTTGAATACCTTCTACAGAAAACGGGCTACTCGTAAGGGGACGTGGAGGAGTCCTAATGGCGGAACTAAAAATGAAATAGACTTCATAATGTGTGCCCACCCGGGCATTGTACAGGATGTGGAAGTAGTTAAGAAGATCCGATGCAGTGACCACAGAATGGTAAGATCTAGAATTCACCTAGACTTGAGGAAGGAACGGCAGAAACTGATACGCAAGAAGCTGATTAATGAACTAGCTCTGAGAGGGAAAGTACAGGAATTCAGAGTTTCACTTCAGAATAGGCACGCGGCTTTAACCAAGGAAACCGACCTTAGCGTTGACGCAACGAATGATAATCTGACTGGTATCATTAAGGAGTCTGCAGTGGAAGTCGGGGGGTACAGTCGTTAGACAGGACACTGGTAAGCTATCCCAAGAGACGAAAAATTTCATTAAGAAACGTCAAACCATGAAAGCCTCAAATGCAACAGACAAAATAGAGCTGGCGGAGCTTTCCAAGTTAATCAATAGGCGTAAAGTAGCCGACATAAGAAAGTATAATATGGAGAGAATTGAGCATGCTCTAAAGAACGGAAGAAGCCTCAAAGCCATGAAGACATAACTGTGCATAGGCAAAAATCAGATGTATGCATTAAGGGACAAGGAAGGCAAGGTCACAACCGATATGGATAGAATACTTGAGGTAGCGGAAGAGTTCTACAGAGATCTGTACAGCAGCCGAGACAGTCAGGATGATAACGTAAGAAGCAATAATAGCCCAGAGAAATCTGACATCCCACCCGTATTGACAGGAGAAGTAAAGAAAGCCCTAAAAGGAATGCAAAGAGGCAAAGCCGCTGGTGAGGATCAGGTAACATCAGACCTGTTGAAAGACGGTGGAGAGATTATGTTAGAAAAACTGGCCACCCTGTATACGAAGTGTCTCTCGACAGGGAGGATACCAGATTCTTGGAAGAATGCCAACATCATCTTGATCCATAAGAAAGGGGACGTCAAGGACCTGAAAAATTACAGGCCCATCAGCTTACTGTCCGTTGTCTACAAGCTATTTACAAAAGTAATTGCTAACAGAATTATTACGACATTAGAGTTCAATCAACCAAAGGACCAGGCAGGATTTCGTACAGGCTTCTCAACAACAGACCATATTCATACTATCAATCAGGTGATAGAGAAATGCGCGGAATACAACCAACCCCTATACATAGCCTTCATAGATTACGAGAAGGCATTTGATTCGGTGGAGACATCAGCAGTCATGCAGGCACTGCGGAATCAGGGCATCGACGAAGCCTATATAAACATAATGGAAAAAATCTACAGCGGATCCACACCCACTATAGTCCTCCATAAAGAAAGCGACAGAATCCCAATAAAGGGCGTACGGCAGGGAGACACGATCTCTTCAATGCTATTCACCGCGAGTTTACAGGAGGTTTTCAGGGCCCTAGATTGGGAAGAGTTAGGGATAAGAGTTAATGGAGAGTATCTCAGTAACCTGCGATTCGCTGATGACATTGCATTGATGAGTAACGCGGGTGACGAATTACAGCTTATGATTAGTGAGCTGGATACGGAAAGTAGAAGAGTAGGTCTGAAAATTAATATGCATAAAACTAAAGTAATGTGGAACAATCTTGGCAGAGAACAGCGCTTTGCGATAGGTGGCGAGACGCTGGAAGTTGTAAAGGAGTACGTCTACTTAGGACAGGTAGTAACCGCGGAGCCGAACCATGAGAGTGAAATAACTAGAAGAATAAGGATGGGATGGGGCTCATTCAGCAAGCATTATCAAATCATGAATGGTAGTCTACCACTATCCCTCAAGAGGAAGGTATATAACAGCTGCATCTTACCGGTACTTACCTACGGAGCAGAAACCTTACAAAGAGGGTTCAACTTAAACTGAGGACGACGCAGCGAGCGATGGAAAGGAAAATGATAGGTGTAACCTTAAGAGACAGGAAGAGAGCAGAGTGGGTCAGGGAACAAACGGGGGTTAAGGATATCATAGTTGAAATCAAGAAGAAGAAATGGATATGGGCCGGGCACGTAGCACGTCGGCAGGATAACCGCTGTTCATTAAGGGTAACTGACTGGATTCCAAGAGATGGCAAACGCGTGAGGGGGGAGACAGAAAATTAGGTGGGTAGATGAGATTAAGAAGTTTGCAGGTATAACGTGGCAGCAGAAAGCACAGGACCGGGTTGATTGGCGAAACATGGGAGGGGCCTTTACCTTGCAGTGGGCGTAGACAGGCTGATGATGATGATGGTACGCGGGCACGTTGCACAGGAGAGGTGCGGCGAACGATGAGAAGAATAACAGAAAAAAAAACAACTGTGCGTTACATTAGATCGTAGTAAATATTTAGCGCACTTATTGCTTTGACGATGTCATTATGAAACCAAAAAATCACTTAAAATTTTGGATAATCAGCTGAAAATCTCTCTCTCTCTGTATATATATATATATATATATATATATATATATATCAATGAGAATAATAGTTCGATGGGCCAGTTGTCTTGGTTCAGCAATGGGTTATAGCACAACGGAAGCGTTGTCAACAAGGATATAAATATTTAGTTCCCAACAGTTTCGGGAGGGGACCTCCCTTCGTCAGGGGTTGAGTTACTCAACCCCTGACGACATTAGAGTATATATATATATATATATATATATATATATATATATTATATGTCGAAAAGTGTTTCAGTAGATCCAGTGCTTTGTATGCGTTGAAAAATGGCAGACTTACTTGCAAAAATGTGTATTTCTTCCAATGTTTCGGCCGGAGGGCCTGCCTTCGTGAGGGACATAGGCAGACCCTCCTGCCGAAACGGTGGAAGAAATCAACATTTTCGCACGTCAGTCCGTCATTTTTCAACGCATGTATATATATATATATATATATATATATATATATATATATATATATATATATATATATATATATATATATATATATATATATATATATATATATATATATATATTGTGTTAGAACAGCCTCGCGGGCCGCATGTCGGAGGCATGCCAGAGCCGGAGGTTGCGACTCCTGGTTCATGTCTATCCATGACGCGATAGTGAGTATTCAAGTGACCTTTCTCTTTCATCTAGGAATGGTGTGAGAGGCACAAGTGTATTAAAGGTATCCAAACCAGCGACGTCCATGTTGCGCGTCGTTATCCGCTAGTTAACCTCGCAACTTTCAAATCAAAGTGTCACATAATTTGAAACCAAAGCGCAGACTTGCCCACATTGCAACAATCCGAATAGCTCCACACACCACACTGACAACAAGTATAGCGATGTTCGCTGTGCAGCGAAGGCCACAACTTTTGTGTGCGGTACCACAGTCAGCATTCACACTTTTTTTGTGTGTCGGACTTTTAACAGCCACGCATACATAACACGGCTCTTGGATCACAGCAATTAACGTTAAAACCACAGACAACGTCCTTATGTCACGATTTGCAGTAAACGCCTGTCGCGCGTTGTTATGAACGAAACGCGCCTAATTTGACTATACGTGATTGTATTTTGTGGCGCGGCTAGCTTAAAGCCATCGTGGCAATGAGCTGACCTGCGCGTCCGTCGACTATTAATTTTGCGCTCAGCCAAGCCCGCACTAGCGTCCCAGTCTTCTTCCAGTGTTGCTAGGCGTTGCTGCTGTTCTCCCGCGTGTGGTGACGGGACCGCTGCCTGAGGATTTCGAGCATCTTCTGGCGCTTCTCTTCCATCAGGTTGTCACGGCGCTGGTGGACGTAGTCTCGTATGTTCGGCAGACCGGAGATGACGCAGGCGGCGAGGGCCGACCGGGCCTCGGTCATGTCCGTAGCCTCGTACCACTGGTCGGTGACAGGATCGTAGCACTCGGCGAGGTTGGTCGTGCTCTGGCCGTTGAAGCCGCCGATGGCGAACACCAGGTCATCGATGACCTGGTGAACAGATGAAGAACAGAGTTCAAATGCGTTAAGTGCACTCTTGAATGTTCGTAGGAGCGGCTTGACAAGCATGGAGCACAGACGAAAGAAAAAATGAAGAAATGAACGACGGGTCAAGCTTGCATACGTCCCGTGCAATTTAGGTTACCTGTACATGTTGATCTGAGTCATGTACACACACTCATTTCCATGCATAAAATTGACTTCATAAACAGCGCAACCCATTTCCCTGCTCTCACTTTCTCTTTCCTTGCTTTCATGCATTATTTTCAAGTTACTAACTATTCTTAACTGCATCATGCTTTCATTATATTATTTGTAGGCTATGGGTGGCTCCGTGATTGGTGCACCGACTGGGCGCGCTGAGGTATCACCTTTAAGTACAGGTTTACGTTTCAGAGCACGGATTGCGCTTGAAGTGTTACGGCCAGTGGGATTTGCAGTGGAGGCCATAATGACATCTTTATGAAGATTCATTTTTGTGCTAAATTGTGGAAGAAAAAATATATTTAATAGCATTGTATGTTTAAGGGAGTGGGGGGGGACACGCAAGTTAGTGTGTCATGCCTTAACTCTGACAGCGACCTCAAAGTATTCTTATAGACCAAACGCGCTTTCCTCAGAAGCATGTGGGCCTGTTCATGCTGTTGAACGTCAGCGCTGCTCTAGCGTGTCTCCTGCTTTTGGTATTTCTCGCAGTCTATCTGCACAAAAGAGCGATATATGCATTCCAAGTATACGACACGTTGTCCCTCTCCGTTGCTGCAACATAGACTTCCCCGTCTGTGAGTTGATATTTTGCCTTAGAGATAATCATATGATGTCACTTCAAAGCTTGAAACATTCTTCTGCCCCATGACAGGATCAAGACATGTCGCTACGTAGCTGCCCTGTTCTAACACGTCCCTGCGTCGTGATAATTAAGGATGCGTCGTGTCATACGAAAGAAACCCTTTTTTAAACGCTGGTCGGTGCTTACTTGTGAACTGCCAGGCCACCTACCTCGTAGCGTGGCTCCGAGATTACTTGAAAGAAATTTTAGTAATCGGTTTGTTGCCTTCCGTCTTTCGTTTAACGCCAGTGATTGAGTAATTATGAAATAAGGCGTTATGAGCAATCGCTGGACAGAGAATGTCGCTGGAGTCGACGTTTCGACAAGTGGACTTTTATTTGTCAATGCAGCAGCGAAGCTGTCTCGACGATGACAAGTCCAGATGTCGAAATGTTGGCCCCAACGACATTTTCTGTCGAACGACTCCTCATTACTTCAGCCATACAGTTTCTCCTGAGTGTCTGCCTTGCATGAGATAACGTGTTTCAAATGCGACTAATGTCTTGACAGCTGCGCCTGCAGGTGTCATGGGCGGCCTTGAACACTTCCATTCATCAGATGTTGCGTTTCTATCAATTCTGTCTCTCTTGTGATTTCGCACAGAATATGATATCGACCATATACGATCCCATATAAAGTTTTATAGAGATCTTTCCATGGTATAAATACAAAATGCTACAGGCCCGTGTGCTTAGATTTAGGTGCACGTCAAGGAACCCCAGGTGGTCGACCTTCCCGGAGCATGCCACTCTGGCGTCTCTTAATACCACATCGTGGTTATGGAACGTCCAACCCTAACAATTATTAAGGTTCCATTGCAAACATCTGAAGTTGTTGCTGACCATACCTGCTGCCGTCTAATCGAATATGCTACTCTTAAAGATACAAATGCGGCAGATTGAACATGATAAAACCTAACTTCCATGAGGGCACTTCAGGTCATCCAAGTGACTTCTGGGTACGCACTCCCTGCTTGACTCCACTTCCGGTTCCATTCTGATCTACCGAGTTCGCTTTCACTTTCCGCTACCACTATGCCATTACCTTCCTTCCGGTACATAGCTGTATAGTCTTCCTAATATAGGCTAAGAGACAAGATCGATCAAAAATGATAATCGGCACCGCGAACCACATTAGAGAAATTGGGCGGAAGTGGTCCAGGAAGTCTTGCGCACATTGGAACATAGGCTGAAAGACGAATATTAGAAGAGGCTTCGCTGCATCTACATTTCAACAGTTCGAGTTGGGTATGCTGTAACTTTTCATTTTTAATGAGAGCTAACAGACAATCAAGACAAGAAAGTATAGGATATTTCATTTCTAGTAATTGTGATATAAATGTGGAAAAATGAAAGTGGACTTGCCGCCGGCAAGGGCCGAACCTGTAACCTTCCAATAACACATCCGATGCTCTAGAAACTGAGCTACAGTGGCGGTCATTCTCTCGTCCACTTTACTCGGTATGTCTGTGCATTTAAACTTGGTAGTGTTAATCGGCGCCGCTCGTAGCCTTGACGATGAGTGTGGCATACGCTTTTTCTGCCTGCTGGCGTCACGCAGCACGTGGTTTCTTTAAAAGCTGGCAGCTTACGAGTAACCCGTCGCATACAACCTGAATACATGAATTTTGCAGAAAGGGGCCCTTGCTATGAATGAACGAACACAAGGGAATATTAGGCGCTGATATTTCTTGCTTATAAACAACATTATTGAAGACTTGAGCATTTTATGTAGCATTTTTATTGCCTGTGCGCAGGCTGATCATCATTGCTTTGCTTTTCTGTTTCCTTCAGATTGCGGTGGAGGGCACATATGAGGACTGGAAGAATAAAACACATTTGGTTGTTAGCGCCGGGGTTTCGATCCTTTCTTCGTCCTGCCTTTTAGCCCTTTTTTTTCTACTGTAAATCATGAACCAACCAGCCCAAATGCGTACGCTACTGAAGACTAACA
The DNA here is from genome assembly GCA_030522465.1 of Rhipicephalus appendiculatus. Classification (NCBI taxonomy): domain Eukaryota; kingdom Metazoa; phylum Arthropoda; class Arachnida; order Ixodida; family Ixodidae; genus Rhipicephalus; species Rhipicephalus appendiculatus. The sequence continues at coordinate 19,147 of JALIZH010000895.1, read as the reverse complement.
TACAATCAAGCCAAAAAATCTATAGGGGATGTTATATGTAGTCATTGCGATATTAATGTGAAGAATTTAAGAAAAATGAAACGACAACTTACGGCCGGCAGGGCCCGAAATTGTCACCTTCGTTCGATGCTCTATCAATTGAGCTAAGCCGGCGGTCACCCGATGTCTGTCAGTTCTCATTAGTATTGTGCCTGACAAAGAAAAACCGGCCCTTGAAATTCGCCGTCTTTCGTTCAACTGTTGATTTTTTTCACATATGCATGTGAACACCAACAAACATACAGCAATGCTCGGTACAATGTGCAGGTTTGTTATACGAGTGCAAATCACAACAGAACGTCGCGAAGAAAATTATCAGAAATACGAATGATGACGTGACGTAACATGAATTCCCTCTAAATTCACCGCGTGGCACATTACCGGGTTTTTTATTCATTGATAAAGCCACAGTCTTGTACGAATCAATATAGAAAATGTATACCGCAGTTTTGCAAGCACTAAGCGGTGCCGCAGGGTATCAAGAGACATGTGCTGCTTCAATTCCGCGCACTCACCGCCATGGCGAAGTTGCTTCTCGGCGAGTTCATGGTAGGGAGTGTCGTCCAGATGTTGGTCTCTGGGTTGTACTTCTCGGCCGAGCACAGCCTCGAGGATCCGTTGAAGCCGCCGACGGCGTAGATGCAGTCGCGGAATGCAATGCAGCCGACGCCGCTTCGACGGAACCGCATGGACGAGATGACCGTCCACTGGCCCGGCCCCGGGTCGTACCTCTCGGCCGAACTAAGGCATTCGCTGCCGCTGAAGCCGCCCGTAACGTACACGTAGCCTCCGTGCGTGGTGGCGCACGCGTCGCTGCGTTGTATGTGCATGGGCGCGATCATGGTCCACTGCGAGGCGGGAAGCATAGTACGTGATCAAGAAGTCACTCTTAAAGGGCTACTGACACAAAAAATCTCAGTTGTCACTTCTTTTTTTCTTCTTTACGCCAAATAAAAGGCCAATCCCTAAGCAGTCATGGGCACGTTACCAGTAAAAAGTAACACTGTTACAGTTACAGTTACCTAAGCCAAAAAAGTAACTCTGTTACAGTTACAGTTACCGAGTTTACAAAAGTAACTTGTTACAGTTACAGTTACCACTAAAAAGTAACGTCGTTACTTTTCAGTTACCGTGTAAAATAACGAATTGATTACATACAAAATGAGAGAATTGATTTAATAAAAACGCACAAAGAGGAACGAGGAATGCGTAACGAGAGAAGACGACGTCCATTGACTTCATTCCGTATGTTCTCCAAGGTGTATCCGACCCTGTTCGGAGAGCTTTGCGTCCGCTTGGCATATAAGTGTGCGAGGGGTTCCTCTTCGGCGGGAGGGGTGGGGGTGGGGGGGGGGGGGGGGTTGAAAGGTTATCGTCACACCCCCCTCCGTATTAAGGCAATGTATGGGGCAGACTTTGCGGCCCCCCCTCCCCTCTGAGGTGATTCGGAGGGCGGTCACTCCCCTCCCTGCCCCCCCTCGTGCGCAGGCCTATGGCTGGTCATACACACCGTCTTTGAGCCCCTATGTCCCTCGGGACACGTGTTCGCTAAACCCAGACACGGTGCCCAAATACCACACACCTGCGGACGATCAGTGCGGGATCATCGAAAAGTACGATGCGGAAAGGAAAGGTTGCTAAAGTCAACCATGCAACGCGTTCTTAAACGGAGCTTGTTGAACACTGCTGCACTGGGCATAGCTTTGACCTAAACAATGCGAAAATGCTAAATCACGAACAAAAGCGAGGGGTGGGGGGAGAGGGGCAGTCTTTTGGAGACGTGGATCATTCGCCACGATGCATCGGCTTGCAACAGCAACCGCGGCCCCCTACCGAACATTTATGAGGGCATGTCTGTGACTAATAGACTGATCAAAGTGCGCTCATTCTTTTTTTTTTTTTCAGTTAACACTGAGGATGCCACCTGCTATACTCGGCGACAACTTACCTTGACATTGGAGCGAAGCCTACGGAGGCAGGGCTTCCACACATTCGTGTTGCTCCGCAAGTAGTTCGGCAGCTTGCGGCTGATTTCGGTTTTGCTCGCTCGCATCGTAAACGCGTTTAGAAAAACACATACTTGAATATTATGAATGGGAGAAACATTTCGATTGTTCAGTGTACATTTTAGTGTCCTATTACGAGTATATTTTTCTTGGAGAACTAAACAGCGCGTATTCGACCGCACAGTGACGTCACGGACGGCATGTTTCCTTGGAAAACGGGTGCTTTTGAAAAGGTGGTGCTGTCTAAGAAATGGAAAGAAAAGGAAAGCATTCTTGCAAGGTGAACGATAACTTTTTTTTTGCGTGCAACTTCCCGCAACTGTTTAAGTCTCATAATAAATAAAGCAGTATTTATTTCAGCAAGGCAAATGGGAAAATTATCAATAAACTTCAGTACTATTTTTTTGGTGCGGAAGCAGACATGCGCTTTGGTTCTGTAGCTTCCACAGTGCTGTCAAGGAAAGCTGTCGCCGAGTATAGTTCTCGGCACTTCTGGCTTTCAGCCGTTTCGCTCTGCTGGTTTCTAGCCACCTGTTAAACACGATTAGCTCGGCGCCTCGGACGAACCGGCACACCAAGAACACAGCTAGAAGCTCAAGTGATAAAGAGTGTATATATGCCCCCCCCCCCCGCCCCTTCGCAAAAAACAGGGCGTGACCTTAGGAAGCTGTTCAGTCGCAGCTTGATTGATTTACGACATGTGGTTTACAAGTAAACTTCGAACCCGGTCTTCTGCAGGAAAGTTATTTCTCTTAGCGACCTCTTCTCCAGAAGTGGGAGGGCAGCCATACTGGAAAGTTGAAAGGTGGGGAGCATATGGTGAAGAGAAAGCTGGAAAAAGTGAAAAGCGTGTAGCATCAGCCTTTTTCTGTTGGATAAATTGTTATAAAAACAGAAGTAACTGTAACGGCATTTTCCGTTACAGTTACTGTGTAAAAAAGTAACAGTGTTACAGTTAGAAGTTACTCCAACTGAAGTGTAACTAGTTACAGTTACAAGTTACTGGAAAAAGTAACTAGTTACCGGTAACGCGTTACTAGTAACTAGTTACTGCCCAAGACTGTCCCTAAGGTTATATAGAAAATGTGCTGGGAAGCGTGACTTCACGCTAAAAAAGTAATTGCAGTATGTTTTTTTTGAAACTAGCTTTTTGCTTGCACTTTGACGTCATAACGCGGCATTAGCTTCTCGTCACGTGCTCACGTGAGCTATCGCAACGTTTCTACGGCCTCTGCGCTCCGTGTGCAGTGCTTGAATAGTGGCGCCATGTCTAAGTTGGTGACGCACAAGGGGGGAATCTTGAATGTTTTTGGTGACTGGTGACACAAAAGCAGCCATTTCGAATATTTTCAAACCTGATGTCAACAAAAGAAGACACTCTAGTGCTTGAAGTCACAAGAATTGGCACTGCAGCCTGACCTCGCGATGGCGTCCATGTTAGCATATGCGCCTTGCGAAAATAAACTAACGTCAGTATAAAATGTCTTACCGCAATTCACTGACGTTCACACTTGCTAAGAGCCATCTCTGTATTAAGGAGATTTGCAAGGCAGAGTAAACTCAGCTTCGAAAAAATGTACGTTGATCTGTATTAGTTGAAATATGCTTGTGCAACACCAAAAAGATTGTTCAGAATCCACCGACGATGATTGTCGATGCTTGTGAATAGATGGACGCTTTAAGAAAGTGATTGGCTGTATTAATATATTAGTGCGTATAACGATCTACATACACTGCAGGGAAAATGAATTAACACTCGGATTATTGCGTAATTTTGCAAAGGACGGAGCTCCTCCCTAGAGCATCTGTTCCGCTGTTATAGGCAGCCATCACGTGCGTTTCAGACTCCTGTACCCGACTATACTATTTAAATGCCAAGCATTTCTTTAGCGAACTTCGGCGACTTGGAGCGTATCTATCTATCTATCTATCTATCTATCTATCTATCTATCTATCTATCTATCTATCTATCTATCTATCTATCTATCTATCTATCTATCTATCTATCTAGCCGTCTACGACTTTGTGCTCTCCAGATGGTATCGCTAATGAGATTTATACCAAAATTGGTATGGCATAACATGGCTGTATGACTAACACGAATGACTGGTCACATCATGAAAATCATGAATAACTTGTCATGAACGCTATGATTTACATGCCATGGCCTTGGTGTTGCTACGGCCGTTCCCTTAACTGGATATATCAAAAAGTTGGCATGATGAGACATTTCTGCATGACCAAGTTAAATGACTGGTGGTAATATGAAAATCATGACATGCATGTCAGGTGCAACATGATTTACATGCCACGCTAATGGTGCGGTCACGGCCGTTAGGCTGGCTTGATATACACCAAATTTGGTATTGCGGGACGTGACTGTATGACGAACTTATATAAATGACAAGTGGTAATATGGAAATCATGACATGTCATATCCAACATGACTTGCATGTCATGTTCATGCCACGTTCGCGACCATTTTGCTAGCTTGATATACACCAAATTTGGCACTGCATGACGTGACTGTATGACGAACATAAATGAGAAGTCGTGATATGGAACTCATGGCATGTCATGTGCAACATGACTTCATACCACGATCATGGCACGCTCGTGGCCAGTTCGCTTGTTTGCTATAAACTAAATTTGATATTGTGTGACGTGTCGGTGTGACAGACATCAATGACACATCGCAAAATCAATATCATGAAATCCGTGTGATGTACAACATGATGTACATACCACGCTCATGGTGCGCTCACGCTTTTTTCATTAGCTTGATATACAAGTTCGGTATTGCATGGCGTGGCTTTATGAAAAACATAAATGACAAGTCGTAATATAAAAATCTGGATATTTCATGTACAGCATGACTTGTATGCCACGCTCATGGCGCGCTCGCGGCCGTTTCGCCAGCTTGATATACACCAAAATGGGTATTGCGTGACGTGACGGTATGACGAACGGAAATGGCAGGTGGTAACATGAAAATCACGAAATGCACTTCATGTGCAACGTGATTTTCATGCCACGCTAATGGTGCAATTGCGTCCAGTTCGGTAGCTTGATATACACTAAAACTGATATTGCGCGACGTGATTGTATGACGAACATAAATAACAGGTCCTAACATGCAAATCATGACATGCATGTTCTGTTCAGCATTGCTCCTTGCTGGCTGCTTCGCATTACAACGATTTCTATAATACCTGGGATCGGCCGTATTTTTTTTTTCTCGAAGAGGTGTGACAGTCTTGTGTTCGACGACAAACGCGAAAGCTTGTGCAACAACTGAATGTTTAAAATAATAATATCTGGGTATTAACGTCCCAAAACCACGATCTGGTTATTAGAGACGCCGTAGTGGAGGTCTCCGGAAATTTAGACTACCTGGGGTTATTTAACGTGCACTTAAATCTAAGTACACGGGCCTCAAGCATTTTCGTCTCCATCGAAAATGCAGCCGCCGCGGCCGGGATTCGATCCCGCGACCTTAGGGTCAGCAGTCGAGCGCCATAACCACTTGAAACAACCAAATGTTTCAATGCGTAATACTGTTTCAGGGATCGGCTTGCTTTGCTATGGCACTGGCGACACTATATAGCCACACCGACTAATTTCACTAGTGTCGCAATACTAGAGTTGGAGTCACAGTGTTGGCGCACTCTGACACTACAGACGCACAGATGATGTGACGCTCGCACCATTGCCACATAGTCTATGCCCAACGGCAGAGCTGTGTAGGAATTTTAAAAGCCTCGAAAACTACCCACAGGCTTTTGTGTCAACTGGAGAGGTTCGTGTCTGTCACAGCGTGGTAATATTATCGCTTATATATATATATATATATATATATATATATATATATATATATATATATATATTAAATAATCAGCCCCTTCCACGCTCAGCACAACTCACGTTCCACACTCTAAGAAAAAGAAGAGTCAAAAGAGGATTACGAAGCCATGATTCTCTTCGGGTATTCACTTGACCCCTTTTGGATGGTAGACGCAGAGAAAGAGAGTTGGCAATTCAAGAGGAGTTACAGAACTCTCGTGAAGCGCGTTTCGATTTGCTTCCGTTTTGAAGGCGCCGCCGTATACGCCATACATGTTGCGCGTTTGCCGTTCGGCGCCGTTAGGACGGGCACACACTCTCGCACTGGCGCCAGGGAGTCTGCGCGCCAGGCCAGCCGCGCGGCGCCTCCGCCTGCCGTCGCCTTTCCGCCTGCTCTCTCTTATCCAGCTTTTGGAATGCGGTGCGCTGGTCGTGCTGGTCGCGCGTGTTGTAGTTTTGAGTTTGAGCGAACATGCGTATTTGCAGTGTAGGGCACGCGAGGCTCTGTGCTCGAAGTGACGCTTGTAGTGAGGAATATTTTTGAAGTTGCGGACACGGACTACGTGCGCCTCTTAACGGTGAGTGTACTGCTTTCGTAGGTACTAATTACACAGCTTAAGCTGGGCGTCTGCAGCAGCTCTGCGGAAGTAGGCTGCCAGCCATATCTAACAGTAGCCTGCGTCCGCGATGCTGTTGCAGGATGTTCAATTATAACAGTCACTTAACGAATTGAGACCGCTATGCGCGTTGTTGTGTAAGTGATCGCATGGCATCAAGGGCGATTACTTTCTGATCGCGCATTGTGTCTGAACTGCTGAAAGTGCTTGATATGGTTTTGAGATGCGCTTTAGTCAACGTCATTATAGCATTTCCATCGATACTCGAGTGTGCAGCGTGCTTCCACGCGTGGAAACGTGAAAAAAAAAGTCTCTGTACAGAGACGCATTGCATATAATGACGTTCGGCTTTACAACAGAATCGAGTGAATGTGACAGTGGGAGCTATGTGTGGTAATTCTAACATATGCCATGTTTCATGTCGACGTAGACGGCGTCCGGGTGCGTTGCTGTCGCTCGGGCACTCGTACAACCGAGTATTTCAGAATGGGTTAGGTTTGTGGAACACGCTGTCAGTAACCGCTCACGGCGTGCCCCCTACTGCCGGAGGATACGCTTGGTTGTGGCAATATGCCGGCGTAAATCCGGGCTTATTCTGGAAGCACTTTTTGAAGCGACTTATCAGAAAAGGAGGGCCTGCATTCGTGCATAACAGTGCCTATCGCGAAACGCGGTTCCCGCCTTCTATTACGTGAAAATTTGTTTCCGTTACGAAATTATTTAAAACGAAACACTCGTGTCAGATATGTGTCGAGTAACGGTGTGTTGAACAAAGGGTGGTTCAAATAAAACTAATCAGTCTGTGTGTTTGTTATTCCAAGGGCAACGAAGGTGTCGCTATGGTGTGGCGCTTCGCCACTAGTGATAGGAAAATCAACAGCGGCGTTCGTAATGTCAACGAGGCACTCGGCCCTACATTTCCTTTGGTTGGACAAGACGACGTCGGAAAAGAGGTGAGTGGCACCCACGCAAAGGAGCCTAAAACAATTGCCTTTGTTGTTTAAAAAAAAAAAGCTCACATCATCTTGTGCTGCAAGTTTGTCACCAATGTTTTACACGATAACGGCAAAAAACACGGTTCGTTACCATGCCTCTTTGCATTTCTTTTGTTCTGAGCCTTCATTATGTCTGTGTAAATCACTTATTCTGTAGGTATTGCAAAATCTTACTATGATTCCGTTTTCTCATTATGATATCACGTTCTTCTTTTCAGGTACCATTTTTCATGGCTGCTCACGCTGAAGAGGAGCGACAACACAGCAAGTCACAAGTCTGATTCCTCCAGCCTTCACGACGTTTTGATTCTTAATCATAAGGAATAAATATGGAAACATGATACCGATATCTGCTGTTTATTTTGCACGAGATGACACTATGCACATCACAGTCACACATTTTGGTTGGTTATACTCATACAAGCATGTAAATGAGGAATATCTCAACTGCTTCAACTTTACTGGAAATGGTGTGTTTTGAAGAGCTTTATTAAAATAATGTTAAATTTGAACTATCGTTTTCTTGCAGTCGCTGGGCACAACGGCAAGTATTATTGGAGTTGCTTAAAATGAATACTTCACTATTTCTAGCAGTAGTCGCGCAAAAGTAGAGCATGGGTCAATTTAGTAGCTTAAAATAGCCGTAGAGTCGCTTGACGCTTCGGTGGGCGTCAATTGACCCGCGTATTAGCGTCACCGGCAAGAGTCGTCTGACTCCCTCAGAAGTGGTAGTGTGATCCTTCGCATAAGAGTCCTCCCACTCTTCTTAAGAGGGTCCGGGGACTCTCCTGAGCGCGCCGACTCTGACCCACCAAGAGAGTCACCGTGACTCTCCAAAGAGAGTCGTATACGTGGCAAGTCAGAACTCTCCGAATAGAGTCAGGTATACACGTTTTTTTTCTTAGAGTGCACTCTGTGGGACATAATGGAGCTTTTTATTTGCCATGTTTTCCGAAAATGCCAACGTATTCAAAATTTCGCACAAAATCTCGCACAAAAAGGAACATGCATGTCTTTAAAATTTCGCACAAAAAGGAATATGTATGTTTTTAGCAAAATGGATCGCAGTTAGTGTTGTACTTTTGTGGCACATGTATATTACTGATCACAATATTGCTAAGTACCTGGTTTGTACGGCGGTCGAACTTCTCCGCCGTGTTCTGTCTGTTCCGACCGTCGTATCCACCCATGGCATAGATGATTTCGTCCAGTACGGCAACGCTGACGTAGCACCTAGGCATAGTCACACGAGTTTGACATTATTTTAAAAAAGAAGTAGGCTTTAGCTTCCATCTGAGGACTGTGCTATACCTCCAAACACATGTCTCAAATTCGATATCTACGTGATCGTAGCGACAGCTGCATGTCGTGTTTATTAAGCATAGAACTGTGATACCATAACGATACGCCACTAGAAGTTCATTGTGAACTATCACAATGGTGCTTATGAATCCGCGTAAACATCTTAAATAACCCACATGACGGTAATTTTTTTAGAATCGTTTTCGAGGCGCGTCGGTATATTCAACGCTTCATGTATATGCTGCTCAGGAAAACAGCTTACATGGCCTGAAAGCAAACAAGTGTTACTAGAATACCAGTACCTGTTTTCCCCCAGCGTTCAATAAAACCATTTTGCAAGCACTCAGGGCAATTTTCGCTTGGCTCTTCCACCGTACTCTTCGCTGGCTTAAGGTGAGCAATGCGTCATGCGCAATGGTTTCCGAGACAGTGTGGCACAAAACTCGCATCCCTTGCACTACTGTGAAGGTGGCAGCCAGCGAAACAGCGGTGCCGCTCTTATTCCTCCGAGCGAACTGCACGCGTCTGTCACATGGCGAGTCCTAAAGGCAACTGCTGATAACAGCAAGGTTATGTAAACTGGTAGCGTAACTTCCATAGAAGCCCATGTATCCAGTAGTTGGCAGCTCGTTGTTATCGTCGCCATCTACGTATGGAGGGGACAACTATCAGCAAACAAAAAAAATTAAAAATAAAATATGACGTCACAACCGGAAGCGGTAGCGACGTCGTGCATTTGCCCTAAATGGCGCGAAATTGAAATTTTTCTTCATTGCTGACCTTTACATGCCCTTTCATAAATATTCGATTTTATTGCGCCTTTACGGCTCGCCAATTGTGTGCGCGAGGGACAAGGAAGACCAACAAGAAAGATTGAGGGAGCAAGGTTGTTTTATAGCCGAATAGTGTACTTGCAATATAAAAAACCTTGCAGATAAAGAAATTGCAATAAAATTGTTCACGAGCACTATAGCACAATAGTCCGGAAGCTCACGTTGCCCAATCGTGGAAAATCACTCCAGCGAAACAGCAGCTTTGAGAATATCGCTTTGGCAACCTTAAAGTACATCGTTTCTTTGCTTTGAGTGTCGCGGTCACCGTCACGTAAGGCGAGGGCACGCTGGCCGTGCGCCAGCGAAGGCAGAGAAGTGGTACAACATATCGGAGTATCTTAAGCGAAGGCTTCTATGCAAACCTGTGTGAGTGCAATAAAACTGGTCAAGATGCAATGAAACTATAGTGCCACCTCAAAGCTTAACAAAGATTGTTTAATAAATAACAGATAAAAATTCGGCAGATCCCACGTACCAAATGGGAATCAATGCCATGCGAATCACGCGGAGGTAGGGTGACTGTGGTGTAAGTTTTGGATGCGAAGCATCTCTTTGACTAGCCTGTGTAACGCTGCCCTCCGTGCGTCCGTACGAACGCGCCGCAATGCGCTCCCCTCGCCGCAGGTGTTGGAGCAGTGCCAAGTAGGTCACGCCGCGGCTGCGCGTTGACGTCACGCTCCCCTCGCAGTGCGCGCTGACGTCACTCTCTCCCTCGCCTGCCGCGCGCTCGCCGCAGCGCCCGCAGCTGCCGCCTGACGCGCAACGACAAGACTTACGCCAGCCATCGCTTCAACCGAATCTTCCAGCGCTCACCGCAGCACCCGCGTTAGCGCCGTTCAACCCGTGATGGCACCCGTGCGCAACGCTGCTGCTTCGCATCCCATCAGGGTTCCCTTTGGGAAGATGGTGTAAATTTTTTAGGGGCGAAGCTCCTCTTAGTCTGACCTTGTCCCGCGTCAGGCGTAACCGGCAGTATCTCGTGATAATGATGACGATGACGCTGATGACCATGGAGAATAAGCGCGTTCCAGACCACATCTAGTTCCCATCGTGTGCACCGAGGAAGCAGAGCGTCCCGCAGGTGGTGTGGCCATCTATGTGAAGCAGAACACTAGTACAATAAGGCTGTCCACCACCAACACAGTCACTAGAGCAGGGGTCTCAAACTCAACTGAGGCTGCGGGCCGCATTCACGCAATTTAGTCCCGCAAGGGCCGGGGCAGTGCAGAAGGTAAAAGCGCGGGGGGGGGGGGGGGGGGGGCATTTGTACAATTTGTTTGAAAACGCTGCCACTTGAAAGAAAATTTTCCCGTATGTCATAAACAGGTAATTTCTGAAGGAGGTTCGGTGCCAGGATTCCAAAAACACGTCGATAGCGATATCGAAACTGACTCAAATCTGAACGCCGATTGTGAAATATAATTTTTGTTTCACGGTTTTGTTTCAAAACAAAGTGAATACATGGGATGCCTCACGCAACGGTGCGTTAAACCAGTCAGGTCTTTGTACCTCAGGAACATACTTAATAGGAACAATAAAATAAAATACGAGGAGCAAAGACAATCATGTGAGGGCCGCGGGCCGCAACCGAGAGCCTGGCGGGCCGCATGCGGCCCGCGGGCCGCGTGTTTGAGACCCCTGCACTAGAGTCATGGCCGAGAGCATAGAGGGGCAGCTTAGCAATGGCTAGGCAGGTGGTGTCTGTCACCCAGGTTGGCTCCATTCCTTGATCTTTATTGGATGTGCTTGCGGGGGCTTAGTCCATCCCTCTAACGCTCCCCCCCTTTCTCTCCTCTAGCAATCCTCTACTGTACGGAGCGGCGCCCGCGTCCTACACCCCTTCAGAGCATGCGTGTCCCCTCCCCCCTCTCTCTCCTCTCCAACGCTCACCCCCTTTCTCTCCTCTAGGAATCCTCTACTCTACGGAGCGGCATCCGCGTTCCACATCCCCACAGCGGATGTGCGTCCTCTCTCTCCTCTACGCTCACCCCCTGTCTCCCCTCTAGGAATCCTCTATGGAGCCATATAAGAACCCCTATCCCTCCACTTCACCGACCATAAAGCCGTTATAATGAAGGGGGGACCAGAAGCCACGTCTAGCTAACATTTACGAACGAATAAAATTTCTTGTATATATACACACAGTGTTTGTCACGTCTTTGATGATGTTCTGAACGAAAATTCACGGAAGATTCACGGTTTACCGATGAACCTCCAGAGCTTTGCCCACTCATCATCATTCACTCCGTGGATATGCTGTGATTTTTTGTTGAGCGAAACGTTACGAAATCACGCTAAACATATGTACAAATGTTATACGCACAAAGATGTATGTTGAACAGTCGCACATGTTTTGTCTAACCAGTTATTTAGAGTTGCGTAACGATGCCAAGAGCAACATGGGTATTACCATTAGCAGAAGCGGTAAGCTAAAATGTATCGCTTGTGCTTGCGAGGATGGTAGCCCTGGATAGTGCTACGTAGACCAACTTCAGCGGATGGCATTTAACTACAATTGACGCTAACCCGATGTGACGTCTTTATCATTGGAGTACATATGTAATGTTTATAAAATTAGATGGGCAGCACTGCCACCACAGTTGACGTTTCACTAACATTACGCCTGCTTAGGGTCGTTTTCTAAAGCCGTTCCGAGTACTGGCGTGGCTTTGTGGTAGAATATGATTTCCACGCGGAATACATGGGTGCGATTCTTCCTAGGATCTTAACATTTATTATTTGCGCTCGTCAACGCTGCCAATGTCGGATTTTATTAACGCTCTCGCATTTAAATTACCTATGTCTGTTCTCGCCATTCCTCGGTAGATATAAACTGTCAAACACATGTGGCGCATACCTGCATGCCGAGGCGCGTGATATACGGGTATGTGCCACGCGTGTCTGGAGGAAAGGGTTTGACGTCGTACTCGACGGGATTTTCACATTATTCATGTCATAACCAGACAGCCATAATCGTCAAATCCTCTTACGCTGCCGTACTGGTTTTGGTATACCCCAAATTAAGGAGGTAATCTCGAGAGCACCCAGACGTAGGCGGCTAGACAGGTAGATACGTAGATTGAAAAGCTCAAGGTGTCTGTAGCACGCAAGGAAATGCTTCGCATTAGAACATATCTGAAAGACTTGAAAAACATACAAATCCGTTAGCCTGACGAAGGGAATGCCACCAGCTTCGTTGTTGAATCATGGTTTAGCAAAACATTAAATTCGGCGAGATGATGCATATTTGACGGGAAATTTTCGGCGCAAGGAACAACATTCACAAGACGAGACGACAGGACGGGCGCTGTCGCCTCGTCTGTCGTCTCGTGTTGTGAATGTTGTTCTTTGCGCTGAAAATTTCCCGTTAGAGTTGTTGAATCAGTGTCCGCGAGGCGGAGCTGGTTCATTTTTTTTTCTTTTTCGTTCCCGTCGGGTACTGTAACAGATGCTGTTTACTGATCCGTACAGAGTGTCACAGATTTTCATTTTGCGCTTTTGCTTACGCTTTTAACTTATTGCATACGCTGCGTGGAGCGGAGCTGTCGTCTTCTATCATGGTTTCCGCCGCTACAAATCGTTCTATTTAAAGGACAAGCTGAAGAAATGGCTCGATTGCCCGCGCAGCTGACAAGGCAATAAAATTCTTCGCCGGAATACAGACGCTCGCACGGTAAGCTGACTTTGTGCGGTAAGCTGAGTGTGCCACTGTTAGCCGTCTCTCAGGCCGCTCGCGTCTTTATGAAAATATTATTTCGTAAACTAAGTTTGCGTCAAAATGCACTAAAATTTCCTCAGCTTGCTTGTGGACGCCCAAAGATTAACCTACATAACATCGCTTATGATTCTAAATTGGGTGTCATGATTCAAATTGAGTGTCCCCTTTAACCTGTGGGCACGTTAGACACGTCGTCAGTTGTTGCTCTTCACTCCAAGAAAAAAAGAGTGAAAAGAAGATTACGAAGCCATTATTCTCTTCGGGTATTCACTTGACCCCTTTTGGATGGTAGACGCAGAGAAAGAGAGTTGGCCATTCGAGAGGAGTTACAGAACCCTCGTGAAGCGCGTTTCGATTGGCTTCCGTTATGAAGCCGCCGCCGTATACGCCATACATGTTGCGCGTTTGCCGTTCGACGCCGTTGCCACGGGCGGAGGCGCCACGCGCGCCAGGCCAGCCGCGCGGCGCCTCCGCCTGCCTCGGCCTTTCCGCCTGCTCTTTCTCCTCCGCCTTTTGGAATGCGTTGCGCTGGTCGCGCGTCTTTTAGTTTTGAGTTCGACTGAACATGCGTATTCGCAGTGGCAGTCACGCCAGCCTCCGTGCTCGAAGTGACGCTTGCAGTGAGGAACATTCTTGAAGTTGCGGACACGGACTACGTGCGCCTCTTAACGGTGAGTGTACTGCTTTCGAAGGTACTAATTACTAGAGGCCGGATTTTTAGGCACTAAAAATCGTGTTTTAGGCGCCAAAAATAGGCAGGAAAAACGCAGTTTTAGGCCCCGAAAATCGTAAATATAGGCACAATAAATTTTTACAAAAACTCAAATTTTCGATTAAGGATGTGCGCAACCTAGTCTACGACAGGAAAGCAAACAAATGTTATATTTTATGATTGTACAAAGGCGTTAATGATTTAACATAGCCATGCAATGTTCCCTTTTCGGGCACGGTTTCCAGAACACGGTCTCTCCTTTTATTATCCAGAATGGTAAGTTAAGTGTCCACCATCGAATAAAAACGCTCCTGGGTCTGCTTCTTTTCGGCATGGCTGGGAAGGGTAGCACAGGATTCAATAGCCAGACCGCTAAAACGCCAGAAGGGTCTGTTAGCCTCGTATTGGCCGGGTCTATATAGCGCAGGGTCAATTTGTCATCTTTGTGTGAACACCATAAAGGGCCCCTTACCAGGTTTGAGCGTTTTGAGCTAGAAGTGTAATGCATGCACTACGCTAACGATCACGTCTGCCAAGATTTGCAACGCTACGCTCCCCGGAAGGAGGTGAAATGTCAGACTGAATGCCTCGTGCACTTTATCTCACTGGCGCGCGCACCAATGTGGGGGAGGTGAAGTTCAACAAGGAATGGCCCTGTGTATGTCACAGTAGTACATGAAACTGCGAGAATTATTCGAGGCTACATGTGTAATTTGTGCAATCTGTTGCTTGAACAGAAGAATGGAAGTTAATAGAAATATTAAAACATACAAACGGAATGTGTGCGCGTTTTCCTTTAGCCTTTTCTTCGAATCGAGAGCGATGCGAGACTTAGCTGCCTATATTTCTTTTGTGTTCGTGTTTTCGCCGTTCCCGCGTCGTGCCGGCGCCAGCCCTGACAACGCTTAGCATGTTTTTGGTGCATCGCCCCTTACAGCAGTTCCAGCTGTGCGACGCGCTGTGTCGTGGTAAGGATACAGGATCCATGCCAGCCTCTCCAAACGCATAGACGGATCCATCCCACAGAAACAGGCAGTACACTATAGAGCGAACACCGAAACGATACAACACCGATGAGGGTGGCGATTTGGGCTTGTTGGTATGGCTGCATGATAATTGATGGTAGCGCAAGCTAAAGACGAGGACAAAGAAGGCACATTCGAGACACCACAGCGCTATGGTGTCTCGAATGTGCCTTCTTTTGTCCTCGTCTTTAGCGTGCGCTACCATCATTTATCATGATAGAACACCGCTTGTGCGCACGACCTGGTTTGGGCATGTCATGTGCACATAGTGTAATCTTGCGTGCGCATGGCGTGTTGATGCGTCAACGTCTGACTTTCCGGCTCCAAGTTTCTCTGATACCGAAGAGGGCAGGGAAGGAATTTGGCTTGCGAGTGGCAAAGGTTTCAAGCTCACCTACCGGTATCATGCTTTCGCGGCTCATAATGAACCAATTGAAAAGTTCTTGTGGTACGAAGCTCTTCATTGGGCACGCAAACACTTCCACTATCTGACTAAAATTTCTCATGTGACCTGGTGAAGCGCCCTTTAAGAGTAAATTACAAACGAAACAAAAGCCATGTGCACATCTGATTTTTTTTACCTACTTTCTACTTTCCGCTGAGGGCACTCCATGGTTTCGCATTCGTTCTCCATATCCCTACTGCTGCGCGCAGACACCTCCTGTTTTCTGCCCCCCCACCACGCCCAAGTCTTCAAGGAGGTGCTTCAATTCCATGGGAACACTGGACTGGAATACCGGCGGTAAAAGCCGCCCGCCACGTCCTCAGCCATATAGACCCCACTCTCCTCTTCTTTCCCTCTCCTCTTCCCGCCTTTATCTTCCTCTCCCCATTCCACTGTACACGCAGGGACGTGCTCCCATTTAGGGTTGCAGAAATAGCGTCTTTTCCTCTCCCCTGCACCAACCGTTCGCGCCATGTCAGTGCGGTGGGGTAAGGTGGCCGGCGCGTCCCATTTCACAGCTGCTACCGGTTGCTTCCCGGATGTTTGTTGAAGTAGGGAACCCCATAAAGGTCCGAAACGTCAATTTTGCCCGGTAACATGAATTACGGTCTCAAAAACTGTACTCGAAAGCAAAATTTGAGGCTAAATAGCGTTCATATAGGCACCAATTTTGAAAATAGGCATTTATGGGCACTTATAGACATTTAGGCACAAACCCCAAAAATAGGCATTTATAGGCACTATAAAAACACTATAAAAGCCCTCCTTTACCCCTAATTCATGCTCATATATCAAAGTGGCGCGATAGGAACGCAAGGAGAAAAATAGGCATTTGCCTATAATCCGGTCTCTACTAATTACACAGTAGGCTGCCAGCCATATCCAACTGTAGCCTGCGTCCGCGATGCTGTGCACGATGTTCAATTAAAACAGTCACTTAACGAGTTGAGACCGCTATGCGCGTTGTTGTGTAAGTGATTGCATGGCATCAAGGGCGATTACTTTCTGATCGCACATTGTGTCTGAACTGCTGAAAGTGCTTGATATGGTTTTGAGATGTGCTTTAGCCAACGTCATAATAATATTTCCATCGATACTGGAGTGTGCAGCGTGCTTCCACGCGTGGAAACGTGAAAAAAAGTCTGAGTGCAGAGACGCACTGCATATAATGACGTTCGGCTTTATAACAGAATCGAGTGAATGTGACAGTGGGAGCTATGTGAGGTAATTCTAACATATGCCAGGTCTCATGTCGACGTAGACGGCGTCCGCGTGCGTTGCTGTCGTTCGGGCGCTCGAACAACTGAGTATTTAAGAATGGCTTACGTTTGTAGAAAACGCTGTCAGTAACCGCTCACGGCGTGCCCCTGACTGCCGGAGGATGCGCTTGGTTGTGGCAATATGCCGGCGCAAAGCCGGGATTATTCTGGAAGCACTTTTTGAAGCGACTTATCAGAAAAGGAGGGCCTTCATTCGTGCATAACAGTGCCTATCGCGAAACGCGGTTCCCGCCTTCTATTACGTGAAAATTTGTTTCCGTTACGAAATTATTTAAAACGAAACACTCGTGTCAGATGTGTGTACAGTAACGGTGTGTTGAACAAAGGGAGGTTTAAATAAAACTAATCAGTCTGTGTGTTTGTGTGTTGGTTATTCCCAGGGCAACGAACGTGTTGCTATGGTGTGGCGCTTCACCACTAGTGATAGGAAAATCAACAGCGGCGTTCGTAATGTCAACGAGGCACTCGGCCCTACATTTCCCTTTGGTTGGACAAGACGACGTAGGAAAAGAGGTGAGTGGCACCCACGCAAAGGAGCCTAAAACAATTGCCTTTGTTGTTTAAAAAAAAGCTCACATAATCTCGTGCTGCAAGCTTGTCACCAATGTTTTACACGATAACGGCAAAAAACACGGTTCCTTACCATGCCTCTTTGCATTTGTTTTGTTCTGAGTCTTCATTATGTCTGTTTATATCACTTATTGTGTAGGTATTGCAAAATCTTACTATGATTCCGTTTTCTCATTATGACATCACGTTCTTCTTTTCAGGTACCATTTTTCAGGCTGCTCACGCTGAAGAGGAGCGACAACATAGCAAGTCGCAAGTCTGATTCCTCCAGCCTTCACGACTTTTTGATTCTTAATCATAAGGAATAAATATGGAAACATGATACCGATATCTGCTGTTTATTTTGCACGACATGACACTATGCACATCACAGTCACATATTTTGGTTGGTTATACTCATACAAGCATGTAAATGAGGAATACCTCAACTGCTTCAACTTTACTAGAAATGGTGTGTTTTGAGGAGTTTTATTAAAATAATGCTAAAATTGAACTATCCTTTTCTTGCAGTCACTGACCACAACGGCAAGTATTAATGGAGTTGCTTAAAATGAATACTTCACTATTTCCGGCAGTAGTCGCGCAAAAGTAGAGCATGGGTCAATTTAGTAGCTTAAAATAGCCGTAGAGTCGCTTGACGCTTCGGTGGGTGTCAGTTGACCCGCGTAGGAGCGTCACTGGCGAGAATCGTCTGACTCCCTCGGAAGGGGGTAGTGTGATCCTTCGCATAAGAGTCCTCCCACTCTTCTTAACCCTTTGTCGGTCGTCCTATATTTTTGACATGGTAATATAAAAACCGGCTGTGCTTTAATGATATGAACTAGAAAGAAATAGTATGAAATAAATTTCATCAAAAACAAGCCAGTAGTTTACTGAAAAAAAGTGGGACATATATGTCCCACTGACACATGAGAGTGTTTTCAAAAAAGTGGGAAAACACTGTCCCACTGCCTCATGAAGGCACCATCTCGCGAATGCATCAACGGGCATTTTGCGATGAAACGGCCGAAGCAAGTGGCACATAGTATCACTTCTAAAGTTGTGAAGAGAAAAGTTACGCGGACCTCATTTGAGCAGGAGAACGTCGCCTGCAGTTGCGTCTCTTGAGCCTTCAAAGCGCTGTGGTATGTCCCTGTAAAGCTTACTTGACCGCATCCATCGACCACTTTTTTTTGTCCATTTGGCTGTCCTAGCTTTTGCTGTTGAAAATTTCGAGTACAGATGTTATCCCTGAGCATGTGGCTACATTTCAAGAGGTATATAATACCGAGAAAAATATTTCCACGCATTAATATCCGCAATTGCGCTGCGCTATTAGCGGGATAATTTTGAAGGGGATTGTTCCGATGCATTTATTGGTCAAGTTATTTCGCAAATTTACAAAAACACGTGATGACTGGAAGCTAAGATCGTCTCTCTCAAAAACCAGAAAAGGAGGATATTATCCGGAATTTTGATTGGTAGGTTCTATGTATCTCAAAAAGAGGAAAATTCAGAAGCGATCATAAAAAATTGACCGAAATTCAACGCTATTGTAACACTACATCCGCCCTTCGAAAGCGTGGTAAAAGAATTTTTTCGAGATTACGATGACTTAGGTAAGATATGAGTGACTTAATGTTGCGCTAATTGCAACGGATGATGTGGGAGAAATTTTTTTTCTGTAGGCCGAAAAGTGGGACGTATGTGTCCCACTGCCGCACAAAGGGTTAAGAGGGTCCGGGGACTGTTCTGAGCGCGCCGACTCTGACTTACCAAGAGA
>JALIZH010000893.1:0-97437 GCA_030522465.1 Rhipicephalus appendiculatus | reverse complement strand
CGATATACAAGTTTGCGTAAGACGACTGGAAAGCGAAAATCATCATCGTACTCGATCGCGTTGACCCCTCCTCCATCCATCCATAGTAGCACCAAATGTTGCCACAACGTTGAAGCAACTTCCTGAATGTTGCGGCAACGTTGTGTCAACATTTGGTGCTATTAGTCCAGACAGCTTTCGGCACCCAACGTGGCTTTTTCATTACCTCTGGGATCGGAGGCATTGGAAACTTTCTGTACCTAAAGTTGTTTTGCCATGTCTCCTGGACCAGCCCACCTTTGACTAAGTGAAGGTCTCAAGTGATGACGTCATCATTCGAACCCGCGATATGTGACGTCATATTGCTACTATGATGACGTCACAAATTTTGGCAAACGGTGACGTTATCGTGTGATTTTTCGCGTCACTCGTATTGACGACGACCAGGGTTGCCGTTGGTGGTTACTTTGCGCCAAATTGGCTACTTTTCGACCCCGTTGGCGACGAAAATTTTCCATTTGGCGCCATGGCCTTCCTTTTTTAAACTTGTGGTTTTACTTATTCAAAATGGTTTTATTTATTCATCAATAGTAAAGACTCTGTTGATAATACCGCTTCTGTTCTGTTTGGCTAGAAATTCGGCGATAATATCAAATGACATGGCTACTTTGGGTACTTTTGACGTGAGTTCTGGCGCCTTTTCATGTCCACCCAACGGCAATCTTGACGACGACGCCTTTCCACAAAGCTGTGTTCCGCAATTCTACTGGCTTACGTCTGTGGCAAGCATCAGCGCTCTTGTGCAGCGGGAACCAACTTCGAAACGAACTATCGGGCGATTAATTCCTTCGCATGTACAGCCACACGTGTCAAGGTTACCTTCTAGGTCACACACAGATGCATGCGCGAACGCGCGAACCCAAAGAGGGCCGAAGATAAATGAAGCATGACCTGAGAGGCGCTCGTATGCAAATGAGGATGAATGTTGCACCGCTGACGAAACGCAACATCAGCGAACAGCGCGTTTCGTTTCCTAACGCACGTAGTCGAAAGCTTTCATATTCCGAAGCGACGATCGCTGAAACCCTGGCTTCGATCCTTGCCCGCCAAAAACATTACGCGGGCGCCGAACTTTTCCCCGACACCGGCACCAAGTAAGTATACATAAACATACAAGCGCGAACGCGGAGCAGGTGAAACGCGACTTGAACTCCATCTCGACTTCGACTAGCAATCCAAGCGCATCGCAGTGTTCAGAATACACCTATCCACGTCAATACTTTATGACTCTTTAAGTGGCTCGCAGAAGTGCCTTATAAACATTCGCTCGATGCCAAGGGCCCGCAACTTTTCTCAGTCAGCGTTTCTCGATCGAACTGGTTGGTGCACGTGCAAGACTCTTCTACGCCGTGCACTACCACGTTGGTTCAATTTTTTTTTTCATTTCAAGTCTTTCAGCAGAGCAAGCCGACCAAGACGCCGTCTTTGGCGTCTTCCTTTTTATGCGTTTTTCGTCTTCCGTACGCTATATGTGCGGAGTTAGGACGTGGAGTGGGCGTGGCAGTCGATGTAGAAGTTTTAGCGCGATTTAGCGCGCCTGCCAGGTTCCCCTCTGGAGGAAAATGAAGCGGAAAAACATAACGCGACCTTAAGTTCCACTTAAGAGTCTTTAATGGCGCTAGCTCCTTGAGTTTGGTGAACATTCGGTTCACTTGGGTAGACTTTAGAGTGTTAAAAGAAGTCTGTTCTGTAGTGTGTATGTGCCATCTCGATGGCAGATCTCCGTAAGAATGCAGTCAGACAATTTATTACACAGATTCAATTAATTGAGGCGTCGTCGAGGAGTGAGCTGCGCTTCCCTCTGCGTAGCCTCCGCGACGGCGGGCTGCAACAACGGATCACAGAGGCCGCGTAGGGAGACGCCCGTGGTTGAGACCTGTTCCGTCAGGTGCCGCGACAATTTCAGATGTTCACAAGAGAACAGTTTAACAGTCTGCTCTTTCAATAAAATCATTTTCAATAATTATTCCAAAATTTAATTAGCCCTCAGCTTAACCCTTTCATGCGGCAGCTATGAAGAACTGTCTGCAAATGCGTAAATTTGACACAGACGTTTATTTAAAAAAATTCAGATTGGTTTAGTCTCAGACCATTATTTTAAGCCTCCTGCCGCCCGGTTCTTGGCCCATCCCCCTTTGTGGGTGAGCACCATCCATACGAGGTTATCATCATCATCAACATGATTTCAAGGCACTCGATATCCCATGGCAAAAAAAATGTAATTTCTTAATGCTTCGATTTATGTCCTTTATAGTAATTAATCCTCATTAAATTGTAACTAAATATTAATAGATCATTACAAGTTTAATCCTCTGTTTTTACATAAAAAGTATGAGATCTAAGACAAGAAATATAGTGCGATACCATTCCCGGTTATGTTCAATTTGAGCAAAGAAAATTTTTTACTTCTTACGTGGCTCGCGTGAAGAGGCACGTCGAACCACTCGTCGGACATGGTAGTGCCTTCAGCAAAATGATCATAAAAGCGTACACTGCAAAATGAAGTTAAATGGAGACAGATTTATTCGGCGTGAGTTTCGATTCATCCAAATCTCAATGCATCTTCCTCTTTCTTCGGCCCTAGTGGACACAGCGAGCAAAAACAAGTGGTGCGCACAATTATGTACAAAGAGTCTCAGAGGGTTAAATAAAAGTGTATGCTCCGATACACGACGTCCACCTCCTGGCTGACCGGAAGGCCCGTGAGAGGGCGGACAGGCTCGACCTCCCTGTCCCGACATGGGACTAGCCAGGAGTTGGATGTGTAAGCACCTCACACTTTTCCTTCCGGACCAAATAAAATTCATTTTATTGCGATAGCAATTATATGGACACTCGCGGCTGGTTTTCGCCGTCGGCGTCGGCGTCGACGTCGGCGTCCGCGTCGGCGTCGGCGTCATTTGCCGTATATGTATATGTATATATATAACCGGGCCCGCCCGTCGTTCGTGAGCGTGAAAAGACGCGAGGGGGGGGGGTCCCTCGAGCGACCTTTTTCTTTCTCTCTCTTCGATATGGTATGTAGCCTATACAATTCTTAACTTGAATTTTAAGTGCGGAGAACTTTAGGGGTCCGGGCTGTCGTATGCTGTCGTCGCTTGGCGTAACGCAGGCAAAACCCCGTATAGCATAGCCATTTGTAGCATATTAAGCGAGCGCTCGCGCCAGGGAGAAGTCTTCTTCCTCTTGTTCTTCGAACGCCTTGATAACGATATAAAGTGCGGAGCACTTATGTGCCCGGGCAGTCGTATGCTGTCATCGCTTGGCGTAACTCAGTCAAAATCACGTATGACAATAGAAAAAAAAAGAGGAAGCAAGCGAGAAATAGAAAGAGAGCGAAACAAAGGGGAAAAATAGGAAGAAAAAATAGAAATAAATAGAAATAAAGTGAGAAAACCACAAATGGAAAAGGAGAAAAAGGAAGAAAGAGAGGGAAAAGAGAGAAAACCAAAGAGAAACAAAGAAGGCTGCCGAGCTCTGCACTTCCTTCAGGCTTGGCACCGCTTGTGCGAAACTGCCATTTTTTTTTTTTTTTTTTGGGGGGGGGGTCTTTTTTTGCAGTTTGGCTCGTGGTCTCAACCGCTACAACTTTGTACCTGGCCAAAGCTAAATGAAAGCACCAAAGCCGAAGCGTAAATTTTTTATACAGAAAGAGATTGTAGTAAGTAACAAATAAACCTGCCAGCCATATTTTGTGTTTAATAAGGAAAGAAGAAAGAACAAAAAAAAAAAGAGAGAGGTTGACAATGCTACACGACGTCGCCAAAGTGTCTGTACAGGCGAGAATGACTTCAAACAGCTGCTGCAAGCGCTAGCGAATCGATGGACCAATCGATAAGTTTTCACTGTTATCGATCCAGCCTTTATTGATCCATGGAGACTTTTGTTTCTACAAGAAACTGGTTCTCTGTTTCGTCGTTTTTGCTTTTCTTTTCCACCACCGAAGTTCGTGCTCCGTATCTTCATCGCGTGCTTAAATTGCGTGTCGTTTGCAGCAATTATTTGTTCTCGTAACA
Source organism: Rhipicephalus appendiculatus (assembly GCA_030522465.1). NCBI lineage: Eukaryota > Metazoa > Arthropoda > Arachnida > Ixodida > Ixodidae > Rhipicephalus > Rhipicephalus appendiculatus. The sequence goes on along the minus strand of JALIZH010000893.1, from coordinate 93,382 downwards.
GAAACACGACTGCTTGGTAGTTATACCCCAAAAGTTATGAAGAACGATGGCTTACCTGTATGCATTTGAGATAATGAAGCATTCAGATATTCGAGCTTACGAAAGTGCGGATACGTATCTTTTTTTTTTCTTCCCTTGTTTAACACAGTCAAGTCATTGATCATCGCTAGGCTTAATAGCATGCCAGCTCGGTCATGTTCCCTACAGGTCGTTTTCATGACTTCTTTTTTTTTCGATCACGCGCTTACGAAATGAGCGCCGTGGAGCCTTTGCTTCATGTTCTCTGATGTACACGTGCGCGCAGATTACCGGAAAAGATGTTTCACAAGACAATTTTGCATATAACAAGCACATAGCCTGCTTAGCATGCAATTCACGCAGTTACCCCCTATTTTCTTGGCTTTTTGGAGTTGGCTGTTTTGCAATTGCCCCATTCTTGTGCAATGAACATTCCTTACGGTAAAGAAGCTTCGATCACCGCCTCCTTTCTACTTATCATTTTTCAGGTAGCGTTTATCTTTATTAATCAAAACTTGTATTGTAATCGCGAATAATAAAGCTGCGGTATAGAAGAACAAAGCATGGTGCAGGCGACCGCGAATCAATCATTTCTGATGTGGTTTCTCTACAGGGCTTGGTTTTTAGGACGGACACTGTTGACGCGTGCAGTCACTTTATTTCGACTATAGGTGAGTTATATGTTTCCCGAAAGTTATGAAACACCACCTGCTACACCGCATACATCGCCCTGCTTCATAGGACGCTTCGTAGGCAGTTATTAGAAGCACGCTCGCACTCTCGTGACGCAGACCTACGTCGTCAAAAAAAAAAAATTGGAGCTCGCGCTGACTAGCTCAAGAAATATATTTTGCGCTGGGGCTCACTCGGACTCAGACTCTCTGAAATGTTTCTCAACCGGACCTACTCGGACTGAATTTTCCTAAAATCTTTCTCAACTGGGCTCACTCAGACTGTGTCTCACCAAAACCTTCCTCAACCGTACTCACATGAGACTCATACTCCGCAAGATATTATTCAGCCGCGCTCTCTCATGCTGAGACTCCGGCTTCACCTGAATCTAAGTGACCCGACCCATGCGTACTTTGCCGACCTATGGAGAAAGATACCGAGTGTGAAAAAATCGACGATATGTCGAGATGAGAAAAGCGCTACTGTTACATTGACTTCATCAATTCAACTTCGGTGAATGCGAAATGCCAGTTGCTATCCGTATCTGTCACTTGAATCATTGAAGCCATCGCGCTGATAAGACAGGAACCACAGAAAGAGGACAGGACGTCCCTGTCTAATCAGCGCTGTGGCTTCAGTGAACGTAACCAACCAACTAGCCCAAAAGTCTGTTCTCTTGGGTCTGTCACTTGAGTCCAATGTTCAACTGCTAACCATGCATCCTGCCCATCATGTGGAATCGCGCCAAGTTTTTGACCTGATTTTAAGCCGACTAACGGCTATAGCCAGAAAATAAGATCGTGAGCTGGGCTCCAGTACGGGAGCCGAAACCTCTGTTATATTAAAGGGGCCATGACACCCAATTTTCGATCGTAAACTGTGTTATGCGGGTTAATCCTTGAGAATTCACCAATAAGCTAGCGAAATTTTAGCGCGTTTGGTCGAGCACTTAATTTGTTAATGAATGTTTTTATAAACACGCAAGCGGCCTGAGAGTCGGGCAACGCTGGCGCACTCGCGGGCCGTGACGTAACTGGCAGCTGGCTGTGCGAGCGTTTGCATTCCGGCGAACGATATTGGTTCCGTCGTCAGCTGCGCGTAAAATCGAGATATTTGAGCGTTCTTCTGCTTGACACCGAAATATAACGATTTGCAGCGGCTGAAACTGTGGTAGAAGACGACGGCACCTCTCCTGACGTCACAGGCGCCATGGCAAAATGGCGGTCGCCGGCGGTGGGCGGGATTTACAGCCGGCGACTTCTAGGGCCTGTTCTGGACTGAAATATCCTTTCGCGGCCCACTTTTCATATTTGTATAGGCGTAATAGACCCTCTACACCTAGTCTTCGCTGAAAACCACACATTGTTTGGTGACCGTGTCATGGCCCCTTTAAGCCTGGTTAGGTAATTAGTCCGGTCTATAAACTACTTCCCACGACGTCACATTAGTGTAAATGTGGCTCGTAAATGCATCCCGCGTGACATGTTTCGTCTTGAAGTGCGCTGAAGGTCACTGACGTATAACTGCATCACGAACATGCGACGAAACACATAAAGTGTTTCCTTTTGGCTACAAAAATGACCACCTGAATTGTTTAAAGCATCCTCCCGATGTTTGCAGCCTGTCTATCACATCCCCTTGGAGAAGATACATGTGTTCTCGTGCAAAGCAGATGTCGCAGATACTCTCAAGAAAGGTGTAAAAGCACGGGGAATGCGCCTCTTTTGATTTAGATATTTTAGCTTCACGCTGCGCTATTTCCCAGAAATGAAGGACAAAAGGTTTAGCTGCTAAAATGGAGGGTTGAGACAAAGTTGAACAAAACTAACTGAACGCAGGATTTCAATAGCTTTGAGTAGAAAAAGATAAGTTTTCAAGATAAATAATCTACTTTTACGGCCTGTTTCGAAAGCCCGTCTTTCAGGCAATTATCTCGCGCTCTTTCGTTTAATCAATTTCATCAAACTTCTTTTAAAAGTTTAAAGTGCACTTAGCAAGCCCCAAGACACAAAATACTTATAATTGCCCCATTGAAGTCTCGAGGCCTTGCTCGTAAAGGTCGAGAACGTTGCCAAAAGCTGCGCGCCGCCGATCAATACGGGGTACACACACAAACAAACAAACAAGGAACACAAGAAGGCGGACGCGCCACCCGTTGTAACTCAACGGCACCGCGTCGACAAACAGTGGCGACACGATACACGCAATGCATGCTGATCAGCCACGAAACGTCCTCTTCCATCTGGCGGTCAACGGGGCGCAGTAAGATATATGCATGAAAGAAACTGATTTTACTAAGTGGAGGGCATGCACGCAGTGGCACTGGCGAAGAGGGGGGCAAGCTGTATGCATCGTGCGCCCTTGCACGTACACTCTGAGGTCACTGACCGGTGGACTAAGGAGGACAGTCGCGGTGCATGTGTGTCACGGTCCCACGGGAAAGGAAGAGCGTCTCTTTAGAATGCATGATCAACGTGCCTTCGCTTTGCATTCAACAGTGTGCTTCACAGTGCAGCTTTCCCGAGAGAAGGTATACGGACGCCGCCGCCTTGCCGAACACGGGACAGCATGGATAACAGGGTCGTCTCGTACAGCTATCTTTTGCCGAATTCACAAAACGTAGCGCCGCGTGTGTGTGTGTGTCTTTGGGCGGCTCTTCTTACGTAAATGCAATACCAACAAGCCCGCTTGGCAACGTTAGTTCACAAGACGGCTCATTCGCAAGCGATATTTGTTATTGGCCAGGCCGTCTCAGCTAATGATATGTCCAACAACACGATTGACTAAAGTTAGAGTATGAAAGGGAAAATACACAACCACTCGTTTGTAGCAAACGGGTGGTTGTGTATTTTCCCTTTCTTAACCCTTCCGCCACCTTGCGGGATTCCGCAGAACTCATTTGCAAAGTTGGAGTATAGGCAATCGTGCCATTTAGCCAGTTATGATAGACTGGGAGCGGGAGGTTGGGGGGGGGGGGGGGGGGGGGACTATATTTCTTTAAACATGGAAGGGGGGCGCCATTCTACCCCACACCATTACTCCATCGGACCTGTGCTGTCATTGTTAAGTGCCAGGTTATGGTCATGCACGATTTTGACGATAATGACGGCGGAGGACCCCTGATTTTGCATACCAAGAACTGTTTGCTTCCCTTTTTTAGGGGCGAAGCTCCTTAGGGTGTAGGTCTGTCTCTCCTCTGTAGTAGTAGTAGTAGTAGTAGTAGTAGTACGTAGGTAGCCACGTATAGTGGAATGTACCCACTCCACGTGATAAAGATGGCGATGACGCAGTATAGTGGAATGTACCCACTACACGTGATAACGATGAAGTATAAGCGCGTTCCAGTATAGTGGAATGTACCCACTACACGTGATAACGATGACGATGACGCTGATGACCATGAAGTATAAGCGCGTTCCAGACCACACATTCTCTTTCTGCCATGGATGAAAACGATCGAGCTTCGCCCACTCATCATCATTCACTTCGTGGATATGGCGTAATTTTTTTTGCCCTCGGAAAGCCGGGAACCAAAGACAGGCAGTTCAAGAAGAATGCCTGACACAGGCAGTTGTAGTAAGCACGTAGCACTTAATTTCTATTCTTGAATTCGTTGTGAAGTTTCTCTTCTTTCGGACTAGGCCAATATGTTTGTGAGGGGGGGGGGTGGGGGGGGTCTGCTGTGGTAACCTTTCCTTCTTAATGAGAAACCCTGAGCACGTCTGGGTTCGGGGCACTGAAAAACCAACACCCTCAGACAGAACTGAGTCCACGTGGAGGAGGAGAGAGAGCGAAAAGGTAGCAGGCAATCCCGCGGTCAATTCCAAAGCAAAGCCTTTCGTTCAAATAGCAATTTGCGTAGGTTATTTGATTTTAAAAAATGTTCCCGCGAACTACTGCGCAATGTGGCTATTTAAATGCTGGTTCTTCTTAAACTCTTATAACGACAAGTAGTATATTTCGCCGGAACAAACAGGTGACTTTCAAATTACCGCCATGACGCGAACTACTGCGCAATGTGGCTACTTAAATTCTGGTATTTCTTAAACTCTTATGGCGACAGGTGGGCTATATTTAGCCGGAACAAACAGGTGACTTTCAAATTACCGCCATGACGCGAACTACTGCGCAATGTGGCTACTTAAATTCTGGTATTTCTTAAACTCTTATGGCGACAGGTGGGGTATATTTAGCCGGAACAAACAGGTGACTTTCAAATTACCGCCATGGCACATCTTATGCGGCTTCGGCCTCGTCTAGCTGGCGAAACAAATAACAAAACAAACATTGCAAAGGGTGTACACGAGGCAAGTTCGATTACCAGCAGCACGCAAAATGTTCTAACATATGTAAATGTCACTGCGGCATTCTCGTAAAAAAAAACAATGTAAAGGTGGTCCGTAAACAAGAAACAATATTTCGTTGGCGCGTCCGTGCCGTAGCTCTGTTTAAACAAAGTGCGAATGTTTGCCACATCTTATTTGTTCAGGAGGCTATTGTCTAAATCGCAGCGCGGAGCTATATTGGCGCCCAGCTAAGCTCCAAATGGAGTTTCGGGACAACAGGCCTGCATATCATTTGCGTATCGTGGCACGCACTTTTCTCTATTTCGCTCGTCGTTCATATACAGAGATGCCTATTTTTCTAATTTTTTTCTGCCACAATACTTGCTTCCTGGAAGAATAACAGACAAATCCTTTTAGTCCGTATCATATGCGTACATTGTGGTGACTGCCGTTACCATCTATACTACAAAAAAAACAAAGAAAAGACAGAGAAACGCAAGCCCGTAGTAAGCCCGACGATGTAGAAGCATGCAGATGTGCACATAGCAACAAGTCTGTGAGTAGAGAAATATGGCTGCGCATGCCTGTGCTGCCATTTGCCAAGCGGTTAGCTGGTGGTTAACCGCAAGCTCGCTTGGTTAATCGCGTGCACTGTGGCCGTTAACCTGTGTTAACCTTTGACGCTTAACCACTAACACTAAAGAAAACATAGAGGTCTGATTTCCCGCTAGCTAATAATGCAACATCTTTGAGCGAAACTGTGACACAGTTAACTCATGAAATAGCTGATGCTTGTTAACGTGAAATAACAGGCTTGTTAATAACAGGCAATGCTCTACGTGCGTTAGACAACCGTCGGTGTACCTCCTTAATAAAGAGTTTGTTTTTCCTTAACATACATGTCTAGTATCGCACCTGTCATTGTAGCGCCAACATGAAGTTTGATATTGCCACAAGCTGATCGGCATCCGCAGAAGACGCGTGCCGCACACTGCGTTTGTAAAAGCCGCCACACAACTGGCAAACAAAGCGCCTAATTCATAATGCCGGCCTGCCCGCGCGACCATGCACACGCCACAAAACCGGCAGTAGACTCCATGTGTGAAGAGGTCGACAAAGTTCCGACTAGCTAGCGTGGGACATCCTTGCAAAAAAAAGCTGTGTGTCTTGAGTTGACGGGCGCGGGTTCGCCCTAAATAAATAGTTGTTTTAGCTGCGGGCGCTGTACTTGTTCGCTACAATATCAACGTACTTACCTATTATCAGAGTTTGTATTTTGCAATGTGTGCATGAAGTTTGATTTTGTTGTCTTTCTTGACGATAGGATTATTGGATTGTCTTTTCTGATATTGCATCTGTATGTGTAATTGGTGGTGACGAATGCGGGATTCTTTGCTTAGTGGTGCCATTGTTTTTTTTTTAGGGGCGAAGCTCCTAAGGGTGTGGGTCTGTCCCTCCTCTGTAGTTGTAGTAGTAGTAGTAGTAGTAGTAGTAGTAGTAGTAGTAGTAGTAGTAGTAGTAGTAGTAGTAGTAGTAGGTAGGTAGGTAGATAGCCACGTATAGTGGAATGTACCCACTCCACGTGATAAAGATGACGATGACGCAGTATAGTGGAATGTACCCACTACACGTGATAACGATGAAGTATAAGCGCGTTCCAGTATAGTGGAATGTACCCACTACACGTGATAACGATGACGATGACGCTGATGACCATCAAGTATAAGCGCGTTCCAGACCACACATTCTCTTTCTGCCATGGATGAAAACGATCGAGCTTCGCCCACTCATCATCATTCACTTCGTGGATATGGCGTGATTTTTTTCTTCGATAAAGTAAAGGGTATTTAGTACTTTCATTGTACGATCGTGATGCGCGAGTTATTTGCGATTCTAGTTATAGTATATATTCGTGCGTGTTGCCAGATAAACATAGTTTAAAATTTAGCGCTTGTGCTGTCTACGTCTATGTCTCTCACCTAAGTTTTTTTCTTTAGTTTGAGTAAAACGCAGAAACATAGAACGCTGTACGTGTGCTTGGTGCTTGCCGATTGCCGCCTTCCGCTGTTCGCGTGGTTTCTGTCAGTGATCTTCAACACCTGCGGCACACCATATTCACGGTATAGCGGTGCAACATCGACTGCAGCGTATCGACTCGAACCCGACGCGCACCGGCAAGAGGCGCATTCACTCGCTGGCGTGTTTACTGCGCGTTCCATTGACCTCGCGGATCATCTAAGAAACCGCGGAGCGATCGAACGTCGCCAGAAAACAGACACGAAATGGCAGCCAAACACGCAATCACCCACCCCAGTTTTTCGCATACGGCGCCGCTCGCTATAGCGTTTGTTCCCGCTGCGAATAGACCAGCTGCTCATGGATTCTGATTGTTCTTTCCCGGCGACGAATAACAATTAAGGTCGCGCCACTGCGTGGTAGCCCATTGTTTTGATGGCGTACCGGCAAATTAATAGATTCCGCGTTCTGAATTGATTCGGGCCTTCATTACGAAGCGTCTCCCATTGGACAACACCGTATTCTCGAGTATTAACGGCACTTCACTTAGACGGTCGCAACATTGCATTTGTCCGCTAAGCAGTTCTTGTGCCTACTGTGGTCTCCGAAATATGTGCCACCACTCTCACAAAAATAGAGAGTTAAAAGATAGGAAGGAGAAGGAGGTTGACCAAGACAAGACTCCTGTTGGCTACCCTAAAGTACTGTAGTCAAGTATTAAGTCAAGTAAACTAGTAAGGAAGTAAGGTGGAAGCTTCAGCGTGGTGGTATGCCATAGCAGAACGTGTTTCGCGGGTCTGACGAATAAAGATTTTAAGTGCGGAGCAAATTAGGGGCCCGGGCTGTCGTATGCTGTCATCGTATATTCTCGCAGCTTGGCGTAACGCAGGTAAAATGACGAATAACATAGTCATCTCTAGCATACTGAGCGCGCTCTCGCGCCAAGTAGAAATGTTCATCTTCTTGTTCTTCGTGCGCCTCGATGATGATAAGTGCGGAGCACTGTAGGGGCCCTGGCTGTCGTAAAAATAGAAAAAAAAAGAGGAAGCAAGCGAGAAATAGAAAAAGACAGAAAAAAAAAACACAGGAAGAAAGCAGTAGCGCAGCCAGAAATTTTTTTCGGGGGAGGTTCAACCATACTTTATGTATGTTCGTGCGTGCGTTTGTATATGTGTGTGCATATACGCAAGGAAAACTGAAAAATTTCGGGGGGGGGGGGGGGTTGAACCCCCCCCAACCCCAACCCCCCCTTGTCGACGCCACTGGAAGAAAGATAGAAACAGCAAGAAAAACGAAAGAAACAGACAACGAGAGAGGGAGAAATAAATATAAATAAATAGGGGGGAAAAAGACAGAAAAAAAAGACGGAAAAAGACAAAACGGAAGAAAGAGAAAACCGCAGGAATACAAAGAAGGCTGCCCAGCTCCGCACTTCCTTCAGGCTTGGCACCACTAGTTTCTGGTGTACCGTCTTTTGCGTAGTTTGTTTTCAACTAATAGCAAGCCACAGAAAGAGAGAAAAACAGAGAACATGCACGCACTCGCTGCGGCTGGCAGCACACGATTTTACGCGTGCCTGTATACCAGAGTTGCCCGTGTGGGCGTTTCTTCCGTAACGTGAATGTCGCGATTGTTTGCAACCAACTTGGCTGCATGGACGCCACTGGGCGCCGGTTTGAATAAGCCTCCGTAAGCCAGCCGCAAAAAAATTGGAGGACCCTTAAGCATCTCCTTTAAGAGTTGAACGCGATAGCGATATCCTGTCCCTAGTGCGTACTTCGATCACTTAGTCCATAATATGTAATCGGTAGCATGCTTTAAACCTCGAGCAATTATGCGCAATAAATGCGGGAAATGTTTTCGAAGTTGCTATGAACCCACTACGTGGTCTTAAGGGAATACGCGTAGTAACGTGTGTGCCTTTTGTAATGGGTACACGGCTTTGAACCACAATGTCGTTATGATATTCACATCGTCTGACGCCCGATGACTATGCACGCTTGTACCACGCAATATTACTGCGATATTACATGTTGTGTTGTGACGCCTGTATACAGGACGCGCGTGTTTGCAAAGCATGAAAGTTATTTTCACTGCAATTCCAAGCAGCGGAAGTTATTTTATATGTAACCACAAGCGGAAGCGTGGCTGCGTGGTAGAACACCTGCTTGCCACGCAGACGACCCGGGTGCGATCCTCATTCGTACCCGGAAATTTTTATTATTTATTTTATTTGCATCTTTATCGATTTTTCGGTCACGGACAAGATGATGATTTTTCGCTCACAACCAACGACGCCGCCGCCGCCGACACCGACGCCGACGCCGACACCGACACCGGAATTTCTACGAAACGAGCTCTTTAACGCTATCGCGTTAAAAGCGCTCCAGTTGGTTCAATTAGGCCGTCTGATCGATATGTTATTCCGGTGTTTGAAACACCCAAAGAATCAGTCCTTTTGAATAGCCGAGCGAGTGGTCTTGATTTGGATGAGCATCTTCCTTGCGAGATTCCCAGCCCACTACGCTAAATCCTGATGTGCCCACATCGACCGTTAAGTCTGACCTTTCTTACGGCGGCACTAGCGAACGCGTCCTTACCGTTTTCCGTCCCACCAAAAAAAAAGGAGGAGGACCAAGGGTTCGTGAACTCACGGCGTTCCAACCCGCCGGTGCAAACGCAACGACCGGAATGCACGCCACCCACGCACCCGCTTTCTCAGAAAATGCCAAAGAGATGGGGACGAGTCGCGAAGGAAAACTAGGCCATCGAAAATTCCGCAAAGCTTCGGAAAAGGCGAAGGAGAATAAACAACATACAAACAAGAAACGTCACCGGGTAGAGGATCTGCCTCATAATTAACGGCAATTTCCGGGCCCTCGAGTCTCTCGTTTTTGTTATCAGGAGAGCGCGTACATGAAACACAGAGCACGTCATTGGTGTATCATCAGCCCAGTTGTTAGGCAACACAAAGGGAAATCGTTCAGACTCAACAAAAGGTCTCAGCGTCGATTATGCATTCGCCTAATACGACTCGAAGGCGAAAGCCATCTTCTTTTACATCCCAGTCGATGTACTGATTTTCCTCCGCGCCGTTCCGAAAGGTTTTAGGGGCAAAGCTCCTAAGGGTGTGGGTCTGTCCCTCCTCTGTAGTTATCGTAGTAGTCGTAGGTAGGTAGGTAGATAGCCAAGTATAGTGGAATGTACCCACTCCACGTGATAAAGATGACGATGACGCAGTATAGTGCAATGTACCCACTACACGTGATAACGATGACGATGACGCAGTATAGTGGAATGTACCCACTCCACGTGATAACGATGAAGTATAAGCGTGTTCCAGTATAGTGGAATGTTCCCACTACACGTGATAACGATGACGATGACGCTGATGACCATGAAGTATAAGCGCGTTCCAGACCACACATTCTCTTTCTGCCATGGATGAAAACGATCGAGCTTCTCCCACTCATCATCATTCACTTCGTGGATATGGCGTGAATTTTTGCACCTAAAGTTGTGTTGCATTGCCTCCGTGATGGCAGGCACTGCAAGCTTTCCGCACCGAACACGGTTTAGCACTGCCTCCGTGATCGGCTCACCACCTTTGATCAAACGACCAAAGTGGTGGTGTGGCGTCACAAAATTTTGGTAATCTGTGAAGCCATGATGACGTCATATGGTGACGTCATAACGCGATGCTATTTTGCATCGCTCGTGTTCACGCCCACGGTCAATTTTCGCGTTTGATGTGGCATCTAAGCTTTCGCCTTAATAATAATAAAAAAAATGAAGGACACTTTGCACATTCCAAAGTGTGTTCGGCGAAACCTTATGGCCATTCGACTGACTATGTCATGTCTTTTTTCTTTTACACTCTCAGTGGGATGGCACACAAACGGAATGTGTGCGTGTTTTCTTTTTTTAATATTTTACCGCGAATCACAGCGAGACGCGAGACTAAACTGCCTCCGTTTTGCCCGCGTCCGTATTATCGCGCTTTGCGCATCGTGCAGACGCCATGCGCGTTCCAGCGCTTAAATTGATGGACACTTTGTAAATTCCAAAGTGTCCTTCCGCGAACGCCTGCGTCCATTGAGACGGGGTCGGTCAGAATGGAACGCGATGCGCGCGTCTCCCTCCTTGCGTGATTGCAAACGCTGGGCACATCGACGCTACGCAAGCAAAGCGCGAGCGCTGTAAAGTCCGACGCGACAGGCGTCCGTTTGAGCGCCTCGGCGGCCACCTGGCACCGTGCCAGGGCTCGGACGGACGGACGGACGGGAGCATGAGACATTAAAGGATTTCGCCTTAATATAACGGTGGCGCTCAGCCAGACTTGACTGAGCGGGGCTTGCGGCTCGTACGCATAAGTGAAACTTGGTCTGTGACTCAGGTTCACTTCAACTCTGTCCGATTCGCACATCTTCATAAGTCCTGATGCCAGGCTCCGTCCCCGAAACCGTCCGAAGTTTTTGCTTCAACTAGAAAGTTTCCTTACTAAGAAATCCATATGTATTTCCTTGCGGCTTCGTGCTACAAACAGCAGGTTGTTATCCCTTTCATAGCCTTCCCCTCCACCCTCGCGGGTAGGGTTTTCCGCAGAACTTGTTTGCAACCTCCGAACGATTTCTCGACCTCTGATTGTTAAAATGTTGATTATTTCGATTAGAATGAGCGGCTGCTACTAAAAAGCACAAGCGTCGAGTGCTCTTCTTCGCAAATTCATGAAATGTTGCGCAATCCCCTTCTTCATGGCGACAAGTATTACGCAAGAGCACCCGAGTATCACTGTAGCCAATCATTGGCTCCAGCCTCTCCTTAAGTACATTTGCTACAAGAAGAAGTCGAGAAAACAGCCGCCGTTATGATTTCACGAAGTTGGTGCATCTACCAACAAGTTGATGTACACGATGGAAGAGCATTCATGTACTCCTACCCATTTACCCTGTTCTCTATTGTGTCAATTGTGAGCCATGTGCGTTTGTTATGTTGATCAGACTTTTGCTGTTCGCCCTATGCGCAAGTGTTAGTTTTTGTGATGTAGAATTGTGAAAATGTGAATGTATCCCTGAACACTGATATGTCATTTATATTTATGCTCTGTACATAGTGTAAATAAATTTTTTCTAAACAGACAAAATTTTGTGTATGTGCCTGTTCTGTTCTCTTGAAATGTTGCGATGTCCACCGTCTGTGATAATAAATTTCTTTAACCACATCTAAACATACTACAAACGAACAATCTTCATCAGCCATCAGCGCAATTAGGAACAAGTAGTCATTTTGGAAATTCATCGAGCGGCCGTGGCAGGTGTACGAGTATGTAAGCACGCGCGATCTAACAGAAACTTCGTGAAAATATTTCTGCATTATCGTCATCAATGAAATTCTTAATTAAGTATCGATAAATGTTAATTCTCATTTGTTCAGCACGTATTTAAAAAAGAAGTTACAGTTTCACCGCAAGGGTGAAACAATGAATGCGATAGCAAAAAAATTCTAATGTTATTCGAACTGAGGCTGGCAGCTAACTCTTTTGGATCCGATCTCACGCAACTTTACAAAATGCTTGTTTAAGAGCATACGGCCGCTCCAGGGACACTGTTCGTTGCCCTCTGTCGCCTGCTGAGATTGCGAGATAACGCGCGCGCCAGCGACGACCACGCTCGTAAAACCAAAGGTCGCAGTGGCTGCATGAGGGGACCCCCCCCCCCCTCTCACGTCTTTCCGCACTTGTTAAAGACGCGCGGGGCGTTTCCTCTCTTCTTGAGCATTCCCCGGCTGGTCGAACAGGCGGGGGGGGATCTTATCGCATACGCCTCCGAGCAACGGAGATGGGCCGGCTCGTTTGATGTCCGCTTCAGCCGCGTTTGTCGCCCCCCGCTCCCACGCTGTTACCCGCGGATAGAACGTGCGATGCGCTGGGGGGATCTATCAATTTAGACTTTATACGCGAAGTGACGGCGACGGCAAAAACCCGTCGAGACTGTCCATATAATTGCTATCGCAATAAAAAAAAACTAAACAATATTAAATTGACGGTGACTGGTGTTTCGCATAACACCGTTTGTTCCACCCGCAAGTGCACTTTATGCAGTGTTGATATCCTAATGCTTACATTTAGTTTTTGGATGTCAGCGTGTAAGGAGAGCCGAGAGTTCCGTCGCGTATTTCGGCCCGGCTTTTTCCTTTGCGCAACAAAGGAAAACAATACTTCACGTCGTCATCGTCATCATCATTTTGAGCCTATTAGGGTCCACCGCAGAGCGAAGGCCTCTTCCACTGATCTCCAGTTCACCCCGTCCTGTGTGAGCTGATTCCATTTCATCGCCGCGAACTTCTTAAATTTCAATACCTCAAAATGCGTAGCTTTGTCTTTCCAGTTCTCCAAAACAATTTAATGTTGCCAGAATCCTGCTATAAGAAACGGTGCAGAACACAAGCAAGGAAGAAGATCGTGCTAGCGCAAAGTATTGCGATAAGAAGGTGAACAAAGCTCTGAAGTATACTAGTAATAGCCATAATTGTTAGATTTTAACGTCCGAAAACCGCGATATGATTATGATGGACGCCGTAGTGTAGGACTTCAGGAAATATCGAACAACCTGGGGTTATTTAACGTGAACCTAAATGTAAGTTCACGGACGTCAAGTATTTTGGCCTCCATCGAAAATACGGCCGCCGCGGCCGGGATTCGATCCCACAACCTCCTGGTCAGTAGTCGAGTGTCATAACCTCTACACTGGCGGCTTTTGAACGCATACTAAAATCTCTCTATAAAAAGAGGGAGAAAACATACATTATAAGCCCCAAGTTCAACCGGTGGTGCCGCTGGAGCCAACGTATAGGCATGTCGTCTTGTCTTTTTCAAGGGAGCACCTTGTCTACCTTTCTTCTTCAAGGCAGCTGCTATGTGAAAAAACGAGACCACTTGTCGAAATGTCGGCTCCAGCCAAACCCCCGGTTCAAGCATTTTCTATCTCTTCAAGCCTCTATCTTCTTCTGAACTGGCTTGCTTGGAAGACCGAAGTTCGAAGCAGTATTACACTTTACTTCTTCTTTTACTCCTGCACGCAGAGAGAGGAGCTGCGGGCCTTTCCGGAGCATTAATTAATTATCGCTCAGACGTTCAAGCTAAGGAGATAAAAAGTTTCGAAAGTGAAGAAACTTCCACGGACTTTTACTTTGCTTTAGTCTTACCTACCCTTGAAGATCCCGTTAGCTTGTCGCTTGATTTTTAAACGCGGTGCTTTGGCGTCCCAGCACCAATAATGCATGCAAACTGAGCGCTACGAAGACTTGAAACTGCGCGTGTGAGCCCACTCGAACAAAGTGCGCCCTGGGGCGGTTAATGACTTTATGAAAACGCATTTCCTCTGTCTAGTTTTGCACGCGCATTCGCAGGGACTACAAAGAAAATAAAATGAAAGAAACAGGCGTGGAGGTGAACAGCAGGCTAACCTTTTAAATAAAGTATTCAGAAGCAGCATGACCTATGCTGCCGAAAGGAGTGCCTCGGAGCGCAATTAGTAAAGCCAAATGTTTCATAATAAGAGCTGAAAACTGCCTTAAATGAACAAGCGTGCCCTTGAGGCGCTACGCAGGTCAACGGGGAGTTTTAGGCTACGGACTTATCCCCGTCTTGTTATTTTTTTTTTCAGCTGTGGGTTTTAACTACTTCTTTGTCCCATCTCATTCACGTGTAACGAGGAATACCAACGTGCCTTGACTTACCCTCCCACAAGGGCAGCCACAGGAAATTTATTTATTTATTTATTTAGTCTAAAGCATTAAGTACCTCATCATACGCTGAGATTGGAGGAAACTGGCGTGCTTGCGTAGGTCTTGGTATAGTTCTAATACTGCGCTTAATGCAGCAACACCATCGTGAAGTAGGGATGGTCGATTAAAATTTTTAATCGATTAATCGTTAATCGTTCGTCGATTTTGCCTTTAATCGAATTAATTGGCTTTCGATGTGATGTTTTAATCGATTAATCGATTAATCGACACTTTTGATGGGCGCTTTAAAAAGGGTATCTCATTGTTTGAGAAGCATTGTTCGTGTTTGATATCGACCGAAGTCTATCAGACGCGCTATAGATCATATGTGCACATTCGCGCCTTCGTGAAAATTCGTACTTTCGCCCAGTGGACCCAGGGGGAACCGCAGTCTTTGGGTGATGTCACGGATTGAAGGATCTCTGGCCATCGTCCATGGACGATTCGGCAGAAGGTCGTATTTCCTCAAAGTCTGCCTACACTCGAGCGCTACGAAATCGGAGGCGTTTTCGGCGACCACACTGGTCGAAAAGACGCACCGGAAACATGCAGCGCGGCCGAGGGTTAGGAAATCCCGCGAAAGGCAAAGCAGAGATGAGGAGGAAGAGGAAGTAAATAAGACGCTCGCACTTTGGGACGGCATCATTTCTCCGTTTGTCCGTTAGATATTGCGGAAACCCTGAATAATACCATAATTGCGGACTGACGTGATCTCTTAGTTGAGGTAACCCGTGCGAGATTGCACAGCAACCCGTGTACTGTGCGATGTCAGTGCACGTTAAAGAACACCAGATGGTCGAAATTTCAGGAGCCCTCCACTACGGCGTCTCTCATAATCATATCGTGGTTTTGGGACGTTAAACCCCAGATATTAAAATTAATTATTAAAGATTGCACAGCAACATACTGGCCTCAAACAGACCATCGGTACAGGCATGTGCGGGAAGTAGAGCGACATGAGTTTATCAAAACGTTTTCTTGGGCTAGTTGGTTCATGAATTCTGAAGTAAAAATTGTAGCGCAAAGCAAAACACGGACAGACAAAGAGCACGGGACTGGCGCTAATATATATATATATATATATATATATATATATATATATATATATATATATATATATATATATATATATATATATATATATATATATATATATATATATATATATATATCATGATTGTGAAGTTAGCCCAATTTATACCAGTTAGTCACTTCCGCAAACAGCGGAAGTATGTATCCGATCACTTCTTTCTGCCACCATCGTACTTCATCACTCGTTTTCCCCAGAGCAGTTAGCCGGCCGGGGCGTACTAGCTCAGGCCATCCTCTCTGCCTTCTAATGTATCCTCTCTCTTTCATTCATTGGTAAACAATACTCTGTTATTTCCTAAGGAGTAAAATATAACGGCAATAGGAACCGGTCAAGAGATAAACGAAGCATATTACAATGTGGGACTTCTTGAACCGCTGTATAGTGCCGTTAAACCAGAAAAAAAAAATTAAAACGTGAGAGCTAAATAATAATAATATATGGGGTTCTATATCCCAAGACCACGATATGATTATTAGGGACGCCGAAGTGGAGAGCTCCGGAAATTTCGACCATCTGGTGTTCTTTAACGTGCACTAACATCGCACAGTACGCGGGCCTCTAGCATTTCGCCTCCATCGAAATGCGACGGCCGCGCCCGGGTTAGAACCTCGCGACGTTCGGGTCAGCAGCCGAGCGCTGTGACCACTGATCCACCATGGCTGAGCTGAGAGTTAAATAAAATACCCAGAAAGTTGCCATAGACACAGCAGGCGAAGAAACTCGCTCGTTTATCAAAGGCAAGGAGAGCTGAGCTTGTGCGATGAAACACGATCAAACAGCGCGGAGCCGAAAACGAACACAAGCAAAATAAGCAACTAGACGATGCGCTCGCACGTATGAAATCTACAGAAAACAACAAACTTCTCCGTTGAGCGTTGACGCAATAATAATAATATCTGGGGTTTAACGTCCCAAAACCATGATATGATTATGAGAGACGCCGTAGTGGAGGGCTCCGGAAATTTCGACCATCTGGTGTTCTTTAACGTGCACTGACATCGCACAGTACACGGGCCTCTACCATTTCGCCTCCATCGAAATTCGACCGCCGCGGCCGGGATCGAACCCGCGACCTTCGGGTCAGCAGCCGAGCACCCTAACCGCTATACCACCGCGGCGGACAGCGTTGACGCACCGCCTTGCTGCTTTCATTCAATGAAGCCAGAACGCTGAAAACACCAGGACAAAGGAAGGGGTCCTGCGAAGGAATACCAAACTTTTTGAACGAATATGAATTACCAACAATAAATCCTTTTGAAACATTAGAATCGTTTGTGTAAATTGAAGAGCGACTTGATTTTAAAGATAACTTACACAAATACTCTTGGCTAAGTAGCGAGATACTGATAACTTACCGTACATTTTACGCTAAGCGGTGCGCGCTTTATGTACGCTGTCCAAAAAAAAAAAAAAAACGAATAGAAGGAAAAAACTATATGAATAGTAGTGGTGCCCAGTGATGTTCCGTGCAGGGGAATTTTCCCTTTTTCAGGGAATTTTCGACAGTCATTTTGGACGAAAGGGAAAAAGGGAATCTTCGCGATATTGCAGGGAATTCTGAGGGGGCGGCGAAATTTTTTTTTTTTTATAACGATCGAAAGACTGTGAACATGAGGCTTTCGCATGTCGCAATCGTTTCTGGCGCATGTAGCGCCAAGCCACAGCCTCTAAGGTTCGTTTTTAAAGACCATAGTCTTTCTTGAGATAATTCAACGCAGAAACATTGATGACCTTGGTTTGACTGACTGCTGGTTTATTTATATTTTTTCTTCACGGTAGTTTGCAGAACCGTTCCTAATCAAGTCAATAAAATGTTAAATACCACCAGAAAAGCTTGTTTTTATTTCACAATATTTAGTCACCATTTTTTGAAAAGTTGACGTGCTTTTTTGTACAAAATGTGGTGCATATAGATAGAGAGGGTCTGCTAGGCACATTAATGTACGCCATGTCACTCAGTAACAAAAAAAAAAAAAACAATAATAAACTTTTCTTCTTAAGCAGTGGCCGTGTGCATGAGCATGTACAGCATTCCTTCCGCATCGCATACCGCTTAAAGCGCGCTCCCAAAGTAGCTCCTTCGTAGTATTAAAAGCCGATCTCAGAGGCGATGCTTTTAGTTGGGCAGGAAAGAAGAGAAAGCGATGGGAAGAGCCTGAAACACGTCGAACACTATATATATATATATATATATATATATATATATATATATATATATATATATATATATATATATATATATATATATATATATATATAAACTTTTTTGTGCGGGAAATATACGGGGATTTTTGGCGATGTATGCGGGGGAAAATGCCGGAAATAGGGAATTTTCGGTCCTCGGAAAGGGAATTCTTCTGTCCAGGACGGAACATCACTGGTGGTGCCTTGGGGAACGGGGTCCTCAACATTGTAATTTTAGACATGACCATTTTAGTCATGACCGTTTGAGTTTCCGTCGCCGGCTTCGACTACTGCTTACCACTTTTATCACACCTTGCAGTCGTCGTTTTCGAATCTTCTGTGAACGACGTCCACACAGTGCTCCTCTTGCGCGTGCTCGCCATTACGGCATGACAAAGGAAGCAGTACACGCCAAAATGTAATAATAACTCAATATAGCAAGTAAGCACCACGTGTACATTGCTGGCGCTTAACCAGCGCACGATGGAAGAAGAGGGGGCGAGAGGAGGTCAATGCAGTAAGCTGTGAGCGGAGAGAAGCGGGCAAGTACATTTCTGCCTCGTCTAGGTGGGGCCCCCTCATGCCCGCGCTTGAAGCCTTGGGGAGGGCTTGGAGGTGGGCCGGTGGGCGCCGTATAGGCGACGGAGACCAGGGCGAGCTCATTTCTGCCTCTATGGGGTAGGGCCGCAGAAGACTTTGGGCTCGTTCGACTAGCGTATAAATGTGCGCTGTAGTGAAAAATATAGGTGCGCTCGACTTCTGCGTCTCGGCATCGCTCGCCTCGCACTCATGCGCACCGGCCAAGGGGCAGTATTTGGGGTGGAGGTGGCAGTTGCCGTAATCGATTAATCGAAAAGCTTTAATCAATTAATTCGATTAATTGAAAGGTGGAAATCGATTAAGATTAATCGATTAACTATACACCTTTAATCGATTAATCGTTCATCGATTTTACCATCCCTACCGTGAAGCCTGATGAAGTGCTCAGCACGGGCAAGCCAGCGATTCCGTTGGCGCTTCCCACCGCCGCGGCGCTAGCGCGTTTGCCGAGACGGTGGCGTCCTCTCTTGCGCACCGCGGGTATCAGCCGCATGTTTCACAAGCGTTTTTCTCAATTTGAAGCAAATTATTTCGATTATTTCTTGGTTATTTCTGTGCTTCATACTATTTTAGAGCTCCTTACTTTATTTTGCACTGGTTTGGAGCCCTGTTACCCTCGTTTTTAGGCCTGCATTGACTGTATCGACTACAGCGTGGCCTTGCGACATGAGGCGGTGGACGACTATCAGGACCCTCACAGTGCTACGCACTTAAAGAGTGGCTAGGGCTACAAAAAACCACGTGACCTAATCGAGTATATTAAAAAGCAGATAAAAATCAGTATTCGAGCAGGAATGGAACCCAGGATCGCCTACGTAACACTGGTTTAATTGCGTGTGTGTTTGAAAGTTTTAAGTCCATTACAAAGGTCTGACATATCTCCCTATCATCATCATCATCAGCCACAGCGCCAATAAAGAGTGCAGCAGCATAGGTGCGCGTACTGCATTACGGACGCGTAGTGGGCACTTCGTTACGTCGCAAAATGATGAATTTTGGCGAAGTGTGGACGAATGGTGCGAAGGTGAATTTTGGCGAAGTGTGCAACTGTACTTGCAGTAGACACTCTAGGATAGCTTAAAAGGGCCAATGTTACGCGCACGGACGTTCCTTTCCCGGTGCCACGGTTGAGGTGTCCAACAAGAAGCGAAGCATGCCAAGCGAATAAGGCGATGCGAACGGGGCCCGATCACGCTATCGCGTTCCACTCTTAAATGTAAAACTTGAGCGTCCTCCAGGTTTTGTAACGCACTTAAATACTCGACGGTGGCACGCAACTAACCAGGAATCCAGAATCTCGGTAGTTCAGGCAATACAGAAGTCATCATGATCATCATCATCATCAGCCCGAATACGCCTACTGCAGCGCACATGCCTTTCCCTATGTTACTCCTATCAGCTACCATACCGCAACCACAGGGCAGCAAACCACACGCTCGTCTGGTTGACCTCCTCAGTCCCCTACTTTTAACAGCGAAGCTGTCCTTGGTCGAGGCTTTTATGTCCTGGGACTGTCATGGATCGTAGACCATAGTGGAATGTACCCAACAGAAAGTGGGTAAATCCCACTACTGGATATGTGCCACTCCTCCCACCTCTCCTACGACTCACAACTCCCACAAGCTCACCACTACGCCTAATACTCCTCCCACCTCTCCCGCTACTCACTACTTCCCCGACGCACCACTACTAGTTCGTCCCACTTCTCCCTCTACTCACTACTTCAACAACTCAACACTACGCCCCCCTACTTCGAGCAGCTTCTGTGAACTTTGATTTTACGGGCGCGGTCGCCATTGCTGGCCCACGCGCTATCTTGCTATCTCGGCAGCCGTCAGCGGGCGGCTCGTATACCCTTCTACGTGCTGCGCTCTCAACGCGAAGAGACTGTGCGAAAAGCGTCCCTGGAGCGGCCGTATTCTCTTACACCAGCGTTTTGTAGTTGCGTGGGAACTGATCCAAAAGAGTTAGCTGCCAGCCTCACTTCGTATAACATTACAATTTGTTGCTATCGCATTCATTGCTTCACCCTTGCGGTGGAACTGTGACTTTTTTTTGCTTTATCTCTCTGGCTTCGTCATAAAGTGATAGGCTTCAGTGTTGTCGATGTGAGATTCTCACGGACCACCATATATCTGAACGAACGGTGACTGTTCCGAGTATCTTATGACCTTAGCTAACAACGCCCCCCGACTGAATTCTGATACCATGCTTCGGTAAATATGTCACGCTGTCTCAGATGCCGGCAAGACATAAAGTTCTGAAATAGACTGTGAAATTTTCATTGCAAAGGACATCAAGACAGCACTGGGACAGCGTGCAACTAACAATAGGCCGCGGTAATGGATCAAGCTATCACGGTCGTCGTGGTTTTTTGGAGCACGAAATGCTCCTGCCTCGACGAAACACTCGAAAAGATTGAGTTAGAATGTATAACGAAAAAGTGAGTCCCACTTTGAACAATTCCTTTCTCGCTAACCGTCGTTGCTTCCGCAACATGAAAAACAAACGAAAAAGTTACGATTACGGTTCCGGACTGAAGAACTTGAGAGGTCCCTCTCATCGTATACGTCCGGAATGTCAGAAACATCGGACCATCGCTAAGCGGCACGGTTGTGCTTCCGTGAGACTCAATAAAATACTCGTAAAGCATTGCATTCACCCACGCAATAAGCAAATAAAAAAATATTCTAGGACAGTTTAGGAAAATATCCGAGAGGGGGAAGGGGATAAGTGGGTGGGTATGTATTGACCCAGCACCGAGATGCAATAGCCTACAGCTTTCCACGGTGCGCTCGCGTCAAAAACAATGCCTAGCTCCATTTCCGGGAAACCTTTCAGGCCTCTGTTTGACGTTCGAGAGTTGACACGGAATAGACAGTTCGCAAAAGTTTTCGGTGCCAACAGCGTTCGTGGGCTGGGAATAATACCGATCGTGCGTTCTTTCGTCCATCACACTTTTTTTTCTCTTGTACTCTTCTTTCTTTGTTGGGCTAGTTCGCCTTACACAAGGCGCTCAGCGGCACAAGATCCACACCAAGTCACGGTGTTTTGTTTGGTTGTCCCACTTGGCTCCTGACACACACACACACACACACACAGATATATATATATATATATATATATATATATATATATATATATATATATATATATATATATATATATATATATATATATATATATATATATATATATATAATGACGGGTTACATATCGGGAAAGCGGTGAAGCTACGGAATAATTTGAGACCACTTGACGTTCTTATATGCACGCAAGATTTAAAAGTGCGTTAGCATTCCTTTAACTATTTTTTATCCTATCGAACGCGGTCAACGCGATTAATAATCGAGTCCGTGGCCTTTTGGTCATCAGCTACAAAAAAAATAAATAAAAATATCCCAGCAGTTGTCTCAGCCTCCGAGCCGAGGACTCAAAAACGTACAAACTTTACCAAACATCACAGGGCCAATTGAAAGCTCTCGATAAGCAAGAGCACCAAGCTAGAATTATTAAAGATTGTGAAAATTTTCAGCTTAGCGTTATCGCGGCCACCGGGGCCCTCGTGAGTGTAAATGCAATCAAACTCGCACCAACGCATTGGTCGTAGAATCGGTTTGATGTCCGGCAATAAAAGAGGTCTCGCCTCATTTGACATGCACTTACGATTTCGCGATCGTCGCGTTTAAGTTGGCACGGACTTCACCGAGCGTTGCGCAAGCGTGGCGGCGCGAGCGCGGCGAATGCTCTTCGGCGTCGCCCTGATCACGTAGAGACTGCCGCTAGGCGTGCGCACGAGGGGGGGCAGAGGGGGCGGCCGCCCCCCTAGTCACCTAAGAAGGGGGGCGCAAAGTCTGCCTCGTACATTGACTTAATAGGGAGGGGGGGGGGGGGGGCGCAAAGTCTGCTACATACATTGACCTAATAGGGAGGGGGGGGGGGCGCTGCGACGAACCTTTGCCCCCCCCTGAAGGGGAACCCTGCGCACGCCAATGGAGACTGCCTATTCCGCCGTTGCCACGACAACAGCGAGACTTTACGGTGGGGGGTTCCAATATCGGATCCCAATAGGAAGAAAAGTAGAGCTTATGTGTTCTCGCTGCGTGAATATTCACTGTCACTAAGTTCGAAAAAGGAAAAAAAAATGTTTTTTTTTTTTCGATGAAGTTAACAGCAGTAGCGTAGCTAGAAATTATTTTCGGGGGTAGAGGGGTTCAACCATACTTTATGTACTATCGCGCTCAGTATGAACTACACCGCGGGAGCGTGTGGCCAAGCGCACTGTAATGTTGTACAGCGGCGCCGATCGTGACATATTTTCGAGTTATCAGGGGAGTGTTTAGCTGTTCCTTTGAGTGCGCATCGCCTTACCTTGCTTTCAAGCTCGCCCTCGTTTTGCCATGTACTGATATCAGCTTCGGAAATGATAACTGCCGCGTGGCTTGATACACAAACTTCAAATTTTACTTCAGTAAAGCCAAATAAATGGCAAAACGTTCCTTGAAGTAAAGGAAGTTGAGGATGAAAGCAAGCAATTGGGAGTGATGCGCGCTCACCGGAACAGCCAAACTCTCTCCCCATTAACTCGAAAATATGCCACGATCGGCGCTATTGTACAACCTTGCAGTTCACTGGGCCACGCGCTCGCGTGGTGTAGCTCATACTGAGCGCGATAGTATACGTTCGTGCGTACGTTTGTACGTGTGCCCATATATGTGCAAAACTGCCATGTAAAATTTGCACATGCTAAATGAACAAATTTCTTGAATTGGGGGGAATAGGGGGGGTTACCCTGGCTACGCCAGTGGTTAACAGTGACGCGTTATTTTACCGTCGCTAATGCTGCAGCCGATAGTTCGCCGACTTGTGTCTACAAGGATACTCCGTGGATTCAGGCATTAATGTTTCGAATAGCCACTATTGTTGTTTCGAATAGCCACTATTGTTCGAATAGGCACTAGTGTTTCGATTTTTAAGGTTGTGGCTACGGATCCCGCCGACGCAAAGGGTGATTTTTCGTGCACCTTAATTTCTTTAAACTTAATGAGAATCATTACAATGCAGCTAAGGAACCAAAAATAATGCATCCTATGCTTTTTTTGGCTTAATCGTCTCTGGGTTTCATTAGTTGCGTATAAAACAGGAAAAAACCAGCCCTTCGAGCAATTCCCCTAGTTTCGTAAATTCTATACAGTGGTGGTTCGTGTTAGAGCATGCGCGTACGTCTCAAGTCTGGCTTCGTTGGCTTCGAGAAAAAAAAGATAATATTCGTGAAAGGTTTCGTGGTTCGTAAAGCCGACGTTCCGGCATCTCGAACACCGTCGCTTCGAACAAGCAATACATTCTTGCAGTTGTCTAGCCAACAGTCTAGCAGTAAGTGCTGAGCCAAAGCGACCCAGATTTTAAATAAAAGAAAAAGAAATAGGCCAGAGGTTACAAAAAAGAAAAAAAACCTTGTGACTTGGCAGATCTTTCCACGCCGATGCTCTAGGCAGCTGTTATTCGCCGCGGGCACTTTTTCACGCGTGGTTTAGATGTGCGAGCGGTGTGGCGATACCTCAAAGTTAGCGTTAAAAAAAAAAAAAGTGAGAAATTCCAGATCCGGATGGCGCAAAAATAAGACGGAAGAAGCGAGACCTATAAAAGGTTTCTGCACCGCTGCTTTTCGAACCGTACCCACGAAGCTCGTAAATGAAATTTTCAGCGAGTGATGGTGAAAAATGTCTCAAATCCTGCCCCAACGATAACGATCGCCAAGCACCTTACCGCGGTTCGACTTGACGCGCAAGGCTTCACTTCCGCCCTCTACACATTTTTTTAAGAGACACGATGGCGCTTTTCGGGAAATATGCTTTTGCCTGGAAGGAATACAGAATCTGAATGATTAATAAGCCATATATAGGAATTATTTGTAGGTTAGAATGAAAGGCCATCCGACTGAAAGATTGATCTATTATAATGGTTGGTTTTATCTCATTCATTCATTCATTCATTCATTCATTCATTCATTCATTCATTCATTCACCGGTTTTACATCCCAGCCACGACAGCAGTAGTTCTATAGTTGTGAAGTACCCAAGCGCCCGCGCACTTAGATATATAAAAGCGCTCGTTCAAGAACACCGTGTAGTTACAATCACACCTGTTGAACTGAACACGGCGTGCCTCAATTATATCGTGGCTTCGAGACCTTGCTTTCTTGCTTTCATTAAAGTATTAGTATTGCAGAACTACGTGTTAGCTGCAAAGCTCCATGGACAAAGGCCAAGCTTCTGGACGTTAGTGCTCTTCGGTACGAATGCAAAGAAGATATGTTCCAATATTTCGCACGATTGAAAGTCAGTGCGAATATGCGGCTGATACGTTCCTAAAGATTAAATTAATTGATTAATGCTTATCTCATTAACCTAATGTTGCTGTCCAACGTAGAGTAACGGTGTTGCTGAAGGACTCCTTACCTCAACCTATCAACACCGCAACACGAACAACAGAACATGACAGCACGTCGCAATTTAGGCCATGAAATACCATTTTTTGTTTAGCCGCTTTTCCTTCTTCTGTTTCCCTGCTGCCACCTTTCCGGAAGCGACAAATAAGGTCTCGACCCAAAATTTAAAAGTGGCACCTCCAGAACTTACGCACTAATATTTAAGTTCTCTCTATTCGCATGCAACCGTCGTGCCCTGCACATCGCGTTCCCCCCGATTTTTCTACGCACGCATGGCAATCGCTGAAAGCGAACTGCTCCTCAGACGCACGCTGTCGCCACTGTTTGTCGACCTTGCGTCATAGCGCCACTCGCCGCTCAGGCAAGGACCCTGTAGCGCACGTCAGCGCTGAGGTGCGTCACTTGCCCTGTCTGCTGGAAAAGGTCATGTGGATAGCAATCTGGATTAGGCATCGCTATATGACCTCACGCCATCGGCAATCCCATCACTATTCCTCCCTCTTTTTTCTCTCTCACACACATAGATAGATAGATAGATAGATAGATAGATAGATAGATAGATAGATAGATAGATAGATAGATAGATAGATAGATAGATAGATAGATAGATAGATAGATAGATAGATAGATAGATAGATAGATAGATAGATAGATAGATAGATAGATAGATAGATAGATAGATAGATAGATAGATAGATAGATTCGAGGTGATCACTAGAGTACACTATCTATTAAATGCGAATTAAATGCGAAGCATTTGTTAGCGAACTTCGGCGACTTTGAGCGTATCTATCTATCTATCTATCTATCTATCTATCTATCTATCTATCTATCTATCTATCTATCTATCTATCTATCTAGCTTCGTAGATACCTGTCTCGCGCTCTATATCCAACAAACAAGCGCGCAGAGGGGAGGAGGAGGAGGGGGGAATCATGATTGACAGGCTTAAGCGGCGTCTTATGTACCCCTGCACACGTATCACTGCCGCCAGAGGCCGCACGCACGCACAAAAGGAGCAGGGCCGCACGCGAAAGACATCCGCGGCAACACGTATGTCACGCCACGCGTTACAGCGGCCATTTACGATATCTCGCCGCCGCACTGTCCTCGTTCGTTGGCAACGTCTCGAAGTAGTTCCGTGCAGCGTTAGGGTAGGTACTCACTAGCGGCAAAAACGCGCGCGACACCCCGCGTTCGTCAAGCGCGCTCGCGGCAGGCGCGTGCGTTCGTGTTTCCATTCGCATTTTACGCTACAAGGCAGTGATACCTGGAGTCTCGAGTTGTATAAGACTTCAAGAGTTGCTGCCGCACCGCGTAAAACGCGAATGGGAACGAACGCACGCGCCTGCCGCGAGCGCGCTTGCCGCACGCGGTGTGTCGCGCGCGTTTTTGCCGCTAGTGAGTACGCGCCCTTACGGATTAGACTGTCCTTATATCGGGGTGTCTTGCCAATAGTGTGGGATCGCAGTTAAGGCAGTGGAGCTTTCCAAGCGATTCTCACACGCGGCGCAACAGGTTGGAGTTGGAGGCGCATTTCACGATACATAATGTTTCGAAGGTGATGCACGGAAATCCGGTCGCCGTACGTCTTAGGGTACGTACTCACTAGCGGCAAAAACGCGCGCGACACGCCGCGTGCGGCAAGAGCGCTCGCGGCAGGCGCATGCGTTCGTGTTTCCATTCGTGTTTTACGCTACAAGGCAGCGATACCTTGGAGTCTCGAGTTGTATAAGACTTCAAGAATTGCTGCCGCACCGCGTAAAACGCGAATGGGAACGGGAACGCACGCGCCTGCCGCGAGCGCGCTTGACGAACGCGGCGTGTCGCGCGCGTTTTTGCCGCTAGTGAGTACGCGCCCTTACGGATTAGACTGCCCTTATATCGGGGTGTCTTGCCAATAGTGTGGGATCGCAGTTAAGGCAGTGGAGCTTTCCAAGCGATTCTCACACGCGGCGCAACAGGTGGAGTTGGAGGCGCATTTCACCATACATAATGTTTCGAAGGTGATGCACGGAAATCCGGTCGCCGTACGTCTTAGGGTACGTACTCACTAGCGGCAAAAACGCGCGCTACACGCCGCGTGCGGCAAGAGCGCTCGCGGCGAGGCGCATGCGTTCGTGTTTCCATTCGTGTTTTACGCTACAAGGCAGCGATACTTGGAGTCTCGAGTTGTATAAGACTTCAAGAATTGCTGCCGTGTCGCGTTAAACGCGAATGGGGACGGGAACGCACGCGCCTGCCGCGAACGCTCTTGCCGCACGCGGCGTGTCGCGCGCGTTTTTGCCGCTAGTGAGTACCTACCCTTAAACAATGATTCATTGCCGTACTGTTGCGTTTCCTGGAGTCGGGTTCAACTCGGCGGTATATTCCGCTGTTTCGTGCATTACGAGTGCTGAATGCAACAAGCACGTCCATTCTGTAAGCTCAAATCAAATGTTGCTACAGGGCATTCAGTTATATGAAAAAAGAATATGTACCCGGAAATATCATGTGGCGAGTTCAAATTTCCAATAAAGCATGGCGTCGTTTCCGAGCCTTCATCCTCATATGTTTGTACTTAAGCATCGAGGACCGCCATATCAAAATAAAAACGATTTTTGAATGAGACACGCGCTTCTTTAAATGTTAATTGATAGGCCCCTACACTAGCTTCCACCGAGCGATATATTCATCAAGCTCATCCATTGAGAATAAGTTAATAACACAGCACGTCATGTTCTGTGTGGTCGCATAGTTATCACAAACACACACACACACGCACACACACACACGCACACACACGAACGCACACGCACACACGCACACACACATTAACCCTTCGATCCACATAAAGAGTGATAACGGCTTTTATGGCTGCGGCAGCGATGTACCACACATTGACAAAATGTCGCCATTGTAGGCCTCTCACCTTTGCGGTGTACTGCCCGATAACTATACATTCATCGAGGGCGCAGGGGTTGGAGGGAGCAACTAAGAAACGTGCATGCTCTATAGAGCGGAGGTCACTAAGGAAGCGGACGCTGAGGGTGCAGATTCGCGCCGCGGCAAACGACACCGTGTCACGCCACGGACGAGACGTGAGTGCCGCGCACGCCGCCATTACTCCCTCTCGGCACACACGCGTCCACGAACGATACGGTGGTGGCGGATATGCTAAAGGTTGCGGACAGGTACGAGGCGCGATTTGTCCGGAATGTGCACGACGGCGACGACCTTGGTGCTTCGCTCCCCGAGACATTTTTCATCGGCGCCTATCTCCTCGACGCCAGTCGAATGCAGGAGAGGGGCATAACCCTGGTGTTATGATCGCCGCTTCCTCGTCGCTGAGTGCGAGCTCGTTTCCGGGGCCCTGCTGGCGTGATCTTGCCGCCCTTAGCGACAGCGGGATCGGCATTGAGACCAGCGCTCGTTCTGAATGATCCTGAGAATGTCTGAAAGAAAGGAACTTTAAGGGTTTGGATCGTTTCTTTGTTTGATACGAACTTAATGAAAGCCAACGGATAATGAAGCCAAGAAAGGAAATGATAATAATTGTTCGGGTTTAACGTCCCAAAACCACGATATGATTATGAGAGACGCCGTAGTGGAGGGCTCCGGAAATTTAGACAACCTTGGGGTACTTTAATGTGCACCTAAATCTAAGCCCACGGGCGTCGAGTATTTTCGGCTGCATCTAAAACACAGCCACCGCCGCCGAGAATCGATCCCGCGAACATTGGTTCATCAGTCGAGCGCCATAGCCACTAGGAAGCCAGAGAAGGTGTATGGGACGTTAATTGTACTGTTTTAGGAGCTTGCTCGCCAAGCCTCTTATGGTCGGGCTTGTCCATCGCCGTTGCCGCTAGTTCTCATTGCTCCCGCTAGAGGCGCAGCTGTTACTCTGATTTCAAAATTGCTCATCTAATGTCACGTCTTTATATGACAGTAGAGGAATTGTACGGAGGATTCACGGTTTACCCGATTATCTCCGAGCGAGCTCCTCTAACATCATTCACTTCGTGGATATGGTGGGGATCTTTTTTTAAAGTGTATTGCAGTAATTGTAATATAGATGTGAAGAAAGTAAAATGGACGAAAGAACAACTTGCCACCGGCAGGTTCGGTAATTAGAAGCTGGTTCCTTAATTTTCTGTAGACTTTGGGCAAAATATATCAGCGGTCGTATAAATTTACGCCACCTGTTTTCTTTTTCTTGTTTCCTTCTTTACCTATACACCTAAAGCACGACGCACGAGTGTTTTCTTTTTCTTTATTCCACTTTCAACGCTACTGGGCAGATTCCGTTGGTAACTAAGTGTACACATGTCTTTCACGCCTTCTGCCGAAAACGCAGTAGATAATAACGTGTGCAATGATGGACTTTACCTCAACGTGCTCAAATCATACAGAGCTGTAAGGAGCAAGGAGGCAGAAAGATGGAAGGCTCGGGCGGTTAACCATAGAAGCATCCGGTTGACTGTCCTACACAGGGTTAATGAGAGAGAGAAAGATTGGAGACAGCAAGAGAGAGAGGAGGAGTAGAAGGAGGAGAGGGAGAGATTAACGCGTGGAATCGCGCCACTATTCAAAGGCGCGCGCACAAGCGAATCCTCCTCAAGAAGCGCGAGAGTGCATTGACTGCTTTGTGGGGCGACGAGCTTTGGAGGTGGTGTTCTAGCAGCATCTGCTTCGAAAGAGCTGTAGGTCTTTCAGTAAGAAGTAGAGCTACGACTACACATAAACTTCCTGCGCTTTACACGCGCCGTTGACACTTCTTCATGCACAGTCTCAAAGACAAGCCCAGCGCGTGTTCATCTTCAAACATAACGTGCGACCCGCGTGTGCTACTTCTAGTGCACGTTGGAGTTGCGGAATGTAAGAAGTTGTATAAGGGCTCGAGAAGCGCACGTAAACGCCGCGTGCCTTCGACGAACCCCTTTGACGAGCGCAACTATTCCAACCGCGGTCCACAGCTAAGGGCTTCACCACCGACAGCATATGTTGCAATATCTAAGCAATGCTCCACGAAAGCCGGTTCAACGATTTCCTCAAAGTTCATCCGCAAAGTCAAAGAGCCTCGTTTTGCGCTGCTCGTCAACGCGTTAGTTCAGACAGTCGTACCGTTAAGGATCGCCCAGAGCCACGTTGTACAAGCACCTCACCTTCCCGGCCACTTCAACCCCGCCTTACTTGGATTCAAATGCATGTAAAACGACAGATAGCGCGCGTGCCTGCACTCGGAATATTCTTAAGCGGCGGAGGACCTTTCACGAGCGCCTCGGCGTATGCAAATGAGACACTTCTTCGCTTCCCAAAGCGTCGCTGACGGCGAGAGAGAGCGCGCATATTCACAAAGGAGCCGGTAATTTTGCACCCGGGGTGTGCGAACGAGGTTTTCGCCCCGGGCAGTCAGTGTTAGAACAGCCCGATTTGCCTCGCCGGTGCCTTACCTGTGTGCGCGCGCGTACGCTTGCAGCAGGCAGTTGTCGGCGAATTGCGACAACTGCCATTGCGCATGTGCCATTCCTATAACGACGGGACAGCCGCGAAACGTTGTTGTAGGGTCTCCGCGCGCCTTATGGTCTCGGAGGCTTTTGTTCTGGCGAGCCGGGTTATCCCGGATCACTCCGCAAAGCCACCTCAGCCCTCCCCCCCTCCCCCCGGGGGCGTAGCCAGAAATTTTTTTTTGGGGGGGGGGCACCTCCTTAATTTCGGGAGGGGCACCTCCTTGAAACGGTCATTTTTCGCTCTGCATGCCATGGCGAAAAAAAATTTCGGGGGGGGGGGGAGGGGAGGGGCACGTGCCCAGGTGTGCTACCCCCTGGCTACGCCACTGCCCCCCTCCCCTCCCCACTAAAGCTGCAGAGGGCAGCACAGGAAAGTGGAAAAGGTGGATTGAAAGAGACTACTACACAGCCCACTTGCGGCTGCTACAGGCGTGAACCATCTATAGAAAACGGACAGAGTGCGCGACATTTTACGTTTAATAGAGTGTTCCACTCTGTACAAGGGTTATTCAATCATACGAGTAGCGAAAGTCCCTAATGACACCATGTGTCAGAATTCGAACACGGCACTGGTCAAAATTGCGGAGGTCTGCTTATTGCGACACCACCTTTCGGCGGAGGGAACCAAATAATAAACGGCGTTTTCTTGAGCTTTGCGTTGCACAGGAGCATCACAAGCGCCACCACATTGATGAAGTGTTTGGTGTGTTTAGGTTTGCGGTTTTACGTTTTGCAGATGATATTGCGCCCACAGAACTATTCCGACATTTCTTGAAAGTACTTCTCTAAGTTCTCACCCCGGTAACCTGAGCAATGATAGGGCTGACTGTGCGGACGCCTATGTTTGTGGTGTTGGCCACTATGACAAAAAAAAAAAAAGGTCTTAGACGTACATGAAACGACCTATATAAGGTTTCGAACGTAATGATGGTACACGCATTCACGTCCCTCGAGTTATAATTTCACGCAGTAGTATAAATCGTAAGCTATATTCGGCCACGTCACTCTCAGAAAAAAAGAAAGTAGTCCTTTGACTCTTTTTTTACACATGTGACTCCCGCATGGGTAGCGCCGGATGCGTTATTCGAAGGTCGCAGGTTCGGCTCCCTGCCAGTGGAAAGTTATGTTTTTTTCACAATTACGTTACAATTACTACTAATAACATCCCCTATACCTTCCTTGACGTCACTGTCTGTTAATTCTCATTGATATTGTGTATAAAAAAGAAAAAACGAGCCCATATATTTCCACTTCTTTCTTTCTCTTTAGAGAGTCAGATTGACTCTTTTTTGGAAAGTCGTGCGTCCCACTACTTTCCTGCAAAGAGTCAACGTGCTCCTCTAAAAACAATGCTACACATGTGACTTCCACATGTATAAAAGAAGAGACAAAGTTCTTAGAGTAACACAGTTCATGAGCACACAGTGAGAGTTCGTTGTCATTGATTTTATAAATTTCTGTAACTTATTTCTTTATTTTTTTTTGCCTACACGTAAAAATGTTCTTTATGGTCGGGCTGCCCTCGAAAACTCGCGCTAAAAGAGACGCACTTTGACTCGTTCGGCTCTTCAGGAAGCGATCAACGTCAGCGACGCCTGGAGGTTCCGGATACAATGGTTTCAGAAAAAGGAGGAATAAAAGCACACCATTCTAACCTTAACGGAAAGATGTACAATAGTTCGAACGAGTAAAACAGAAGCAAGCTATTCCGACGAGGCCGGGTAGGCTTAGTATAGCTATCACTTGACGTCGTTTTGCCGTTCAGTTGAAGAACCCCACAACTCGACCCACAGTGGCGTCTTCGCTGGGCCTGCCAATACCGTGCAGTACGCAAAATGCAATCGGCGTGAGAAGTTGTTGGGCTAATACTGTTAATCAGATCCCGGATAAAGAGATATTAGGCAAAAAAGCTCTATAGTTGCTTGGCTGTCGCACCTAGAGAGTTTACGACTGGGTCTAGAAAGACTGTTCCTCCAGTTTTTACTTGGACTGTGATGCATGTACCGCGCAGGCCCGGCGTTTTTTTCTTAGACTGTGTTTTGTGCGACTCGAGCTGTGTATGGAGACACCCCATATTTTTGCCCGGCCTTAGAAGCTCCAACCACTTCGTTGCTGCCTTCAGTGCGCATGCGCGCGTCTTACGCTGCACTTGCCGTTTCTGAGTTTCCCGCTATGTCTCTGACTTCCAAAATTTTCACTCGGCAGCTGCGGTACGATGACATTATCAGCGCCACTAAAGCTAGAAGAAATCCGTGACCAGATTCACTATAGCGGCTGCACGGAACTAAGCGAAACGGAGCGTGGTACAGACAAGAACTCAATAGGGGCAAATGCTGGGGGAGAGAGCAGGAAGAGAAGTTCAAGTGGGAACGGCAGTGGTTGATCCATTACGTGGTTATAGACGGCTCACAAAGCCCGCTATACATCGAGGGTGCTGGCTTCTTGTTCTGCTCTTTCGCTCTTCACTGCTCCTTGGAAGAAAGCAAGCGCACAAAATACCGCAAACGAGAACAGGGCGGTTAGTAGATGGCGGCGCCGGCTGGGCGAACGGTTCTATTTTTTTTTCTGTCTTTTTTTCTTTTTTGCTTTTTCTCCTTTGGTGCAACGGAGGAGGGCCCACCACACATGACGTCGAAAGCTCACCGGACTCTGTTGTCGTTAACTCAGTAGAACAACGTGGTCCTGTTGCAGTTACCGAAGTCGAAGCAGGGCTCGAGTACGGGCTAGCTGTTATTCCATTGTAAACATGCGTACAGCGCCGGCAAGGGGGGGGGGGGGGGGGTCTGCCCCCCCTTGCCGCCCGCCGTGCCCCCTGAGCGCTCATTTATGCGCAAGATTACAGATGTTGAACGGCCCTCTTAGCGTGCACCCTAGAATTCTTTCTTTCTTTCTTTCTTTCTTTCTTTCTTTCTTTCTTTCTTTCTTTCTTTCTTTCTTTCTTTCTTTCTTTCTTTCTTTCTTTCTTTCTTTCTTTCTTTCTTTCTTTCTTTCTTTCTTTCTTTCTTTCTTTCTTTCTTTCTTTCTTTCTTTCTTTCTTTCTTTCTTTCTTTCTTTCTTTCTTTCTTTCTCTCTTTCTTTCTTTCTTTCTTTCTTTCTTTCTTTCCAAACCCACCTTATCGTTTAGTGTCGGCTGAGTGCGGACAAAGTGGAATTTGCGATATTGTAAACGCTATTATGACAGCGTGTCTCAATGGAACCACAATAGTTCGTATAAGCGAAGAGACCCCGCGCGCTCGCCGACCAAGGGCCGTTGCCTCGTAGTTCTGCAGTGTTTTGTTTAGCAGCCTTTTTCAAACGCTTTCAACGCTGCCTCGTGCACTGCATGTACCGCAGTGTTACGCACAGCAGCTCATATATCTTTCTTCTCCGGTATACAAAACCTTGAAAATCACAAAAATAGCGAGATATATGGGGGGCTGCTCCAGGCGGCACAAACTTCGGGTGAATCTCGGACAAGAAAGCATACCGCGGCGAGGGGCAAGTACAATGCTTTGTTTCAGAATGTTTAGTCAAACAAATGCTTTCAAAGGAGCGGGAAACTACAACGTGCCAGAAGGGCTTCGCAGGCATAGAGTTTCCTAATAACACACTAGAGGGAAATATGGCGCTTGTGTATGTGGGAGCAGCAACGCATCGCGCTTCAGCCAGCATGAGAATGATGGGTTGTCTAAGCTTCGGATTTGTCTAACACGAATTTGTCTAAGCTTCGTGCTTTCGGCTTCGTTTGGCTCCTTGTGGCGTGGAGCCACTTTGTCGCAAGACGATGTTCAGCGAATCGTCCACTGATCGACCAGTTCAAATGGGCTCGCGAAGTTCACAACGATTCATTATTTTATTTGAAGCAAAAGCCAAAACTCAACAATAAACAAAGCCGCAAGCGCGAAGACTACGCGAATTCATGTACTATACATCATTCCCATGGTGGTTGAACGATCGCAGCGCCGGAGTTTCCTATATTGCAGGAAACCCTATGTTCCCACGCACAGTGGTGGCGTAGTTGCAGCGCACACGGCGATTGTTACACTGGGCACAGTTGCCACGAGCATCCATTTATACGACATGCCGCCATGCCATATATATATATATATATATATATATATATATATATATATATATATATATATATATATATATATATATATATATATATATATATATATATATATATATCAGTGGTCATCGGCTGCCATTATTGTCAAAAACGTGCATGCTCATTACCTTGCACATTAAAAAACGACAGGACCGGTACGAATGAGTGACGGTTTGCAGTAGACTTGGCGCACCCCTTCAGATTATTAGGATAATTAGGGGGGGGGGGGCGACCACCCCCTCCGCTCTCCCCCCCTCCCCCCCCCTTCCGTGAGCACGCCTATGCCAACAATACACCAGAGACAAACGCTGCTCAAGATTATGACGAAAAAACAGGCTGTCTATAAACAGTAGGCCAGCGTTCATATACCAAAATATTTTCCGTCTTCCGGTTCACGCCTGGCACGGCTGGACAACATCAAGACACGTGATCATCTTTTCGCCCAAGCCAGACTGGCCTATACGAAAGTGTCGGGAAGAAAGATGAGCATTGCCAGGCGCTCTACACCGTCCACGTGAGATGCGTTCCAGGCGCAGCGCGCAATCTCGGACGCGCTCATGCTCGGCGTAAATCACAAATCCATCCTCTTTCCCGGAAAGAAGCGCGAAGCGTACTTCAAAAAAAGTGAGGACAATATTTAAAATAAGCTAGCCGTCAAAATCTCGAAAGTGTGAAAGGAAAACAAGCCGCGTGCAGATACTGAGGAGAGACGTGAAAAACACGGCTTCGCAAAGAGCACCCGTTCTTGGATTTCTTGCGAAAAGCGCGTGTGGAAAGATAAACAAATCTCTCTTTTTTTCTCTCTTTTTCATTCATTCATCGTTTTTTTTTTTTCATTTTGCTTACATGTGGCTCGTCCATAGCAACCGCCAGCTCTAACTCCGTGCTTTTACGAATGACATTTCTACCCGCTCATTTTACGACGGGATCAGATGGAACTGCAACGCATATTCCTATCGAATGCTGCAAGTATCCGGAAGAACGACTACATATATAGGTCCACGTACAGTCGCGCTCAATATGACTTGCAACACGAAAGCGCGTGGCCTCACGGGTTCAAAGGGTGCGCATGGCTTCAACTTGTTCTTATTTCAACAACTAAATATTATTTTCTTATTTGGGATCATACCCAAGTGAGTGAAACGCGTTTAGTAATGGTAATAAGGGCTAGTGGAAGCCATGCGCAATCTTTGAACTCGTGAGGCCACGCGCTCCCGTGTTGCAAGTCATATTGAGCGCGACTGTACATCAAGTTCCCGCAAGTAGATTTTTTTTTTCTTTTTAAGGCTGAAACCTTAAATGCCTCATCAAAAGCAAAAAGTGACCGTAGGCATCGGCAGCGTCAGCACGAACGACGCAAAAAAGTCACGTGATCAGAGACTACAACTTGACGCCACAGAGCGCAAAGTTTTGTGACGTCACTTTAGTGTGATGACGTCACATAACATGTCTCAATAGTATGACGCAATCGCATGAAATCATCGCATCCTGAAGGGTGGGCCAGATCCTTGACACAATGGAAAATCACCTTAAGGTGGAGAAATCTTTCGGAGTGAGTGGAGGAGGTGGGAGAAAGAGAGAGAGGTTCCATAAATTGACTGAGAAGAAAACAAAGATGGCTTTCGCCTTCCAGGCATTTTTGGTGAATGCGTGAGTGGAACTGAGTTTTTTTTTCTTTCTTCTATTGATCAGCCTGTGAAAAAAAAAAAAGCATATTATGGGAGAACGCTTTCCTCTTTGCAAAGTCATACACTAGATCATGTGAGCAAGACGTGGTGGCCAAATCCCTCCTCATCTACGTCATGGGCGTGGGCTTAAAGCATGGTCGTGGGCTTAAGCTGGGAATCTCGAAAGTAAGACTTCTAGCGCGAGTAAGATGGCGCCCGAAAATTCAGGCACTCGCGAAAACCTCGAAAAAAAAGTAACACCATTATATAACTTTTCCCACAGGACCAAGACTGAAGTTTGTGGAGCTAAAAGTAATACTTCAACAGTGTACCACACCGGCGCGCGTTTCCGGCTGCCTGCTTCGATTAAACGAAGACGTGTTTTGCATACGGGACAACCACAAACAAAGGTGCTAAAGGAAACCCAGAGAACATAATGGCATTTACTTCGTCGAGCAACACCATCAAGAAGGAAAAGTAGACGACGTTCAGTGCTGTCATATCGCTGAAAAAAAAACTTACGAACTATAGGTCTCCGAATTAAAGAAAAGCGCAGAAGTCGCATTCCTTCTAGGAACCACGGGAAGCAGAAGAAATTGGGACAGAGCCGGAAAGAAAGAAAAAAATCCGGAAACGCGCGCATCAGCCAACACCTAGAAGAAGATACAAGGTAACCTTTTCACCCGTATATTCAAAGCCACGCGCTCAGCGTCGTTTTTTTTTTTTTCTACGAACCTCAAAGCTATGGGGAGACCGAACGCCACGTAATGCCTTTTACAACGAAAGGAGAAGAGCTGTGACGCTGCCGGAGCGCGACCTTTTACGCTGGAAAGACAGCGCCTCGCGACAACGAACCAGAAGGACTTAGAAGAACGGGCTGAAAAGAAGGTTGTATCCCTCGCTACTTCGAGAGTCGCGAAGAGATACGGAAGCGAGCTAAGCCTAAGAGCTGTGCATGGCACGCCCGACAACGAAGTCACGCACCGTGGCAGCGTTTCGAAGGATCCCGCTGTGTCGGTAAGAGACGCGGAACCTTGAGAGCTAGCTCGCGAAGAGGTAAACAAGAATGAAATAAAAGAAACAAGAGAGACAGAAAATCCCATTTAAAGTTGCCGCATTGGGATGTCTGTGCCCTTTCCTTTTTCTTGTTTTCTTAGCGCGGTTTCGATAACGCTGCATGCTCAAACCGCCATTCCCAACTTCCGTGAACATTCCGTTAAACCGCCATTCCCAACTTCCGTGAACATTCCGGGGAAACAACGAATTGGAACAGAGAGAAAGATGAAAGACAGAAAATGCAGGGAAATTAACAATATTTTATGGAAATATTGAACTACTGTACTCGATGTCGCCTTCCCCTTCATACTAAAGGAACAGTGTAATGTTGTGGTGTGCGTTTGATTTTATGTGTAGTCATTTGCCTCAATGTGTTTTGCTGTGTATGTCAAGCATTACAGAATATTTGAGTTTGAACTTCTATATGTGAACTGACTCTTCGTATCTGAACTTGTGATACAAAACTTGTGCACATATGAACCCATTGGACTTATCTGAACTCTCATGTAATGTTCGGTTGTGCTGTATTTTCACATCGTGTGTTCTGCTGTATTGCATTTAGTGCCCTTATTATTTTTCTTAGTACATATCTTGTATGCTAACTGAGAAGGAGTAGCCGGTGCCGCCATAATGGCACCAGCCTCTCCTATTTCATCCATTTCAATAAAAAAAAACAGAACAGATGTTTTGTTTGCTATTCTGCAATAGAAACGGCCTTCCCTACGTCATCGTTGCCATCAACAACCCTGAAGCTTTCATTCAAGCCATAAGAGCTCATTTCTCATCCTGAGTGGTCAAGTGTCATGTATCTTCATTGTACACCCACCCCTTATGTAATGCCCACACCTTTAAGGAAATAAAGTGAAAGTTGTGAAACTGTAAAGGCGGCCAAGAAAACAGAGATTGAGTGAGCGAAAGCGGCTAGGTGTTCTGAGATACGTTGTCAGCAGCAAAATTTTTTTTTCAGCATCCTCTTCAATACTCGTCCGTCCGTCCGTCCGTCCGTCCGTCCTTCCCTCTCTCTCTCTCTAGTCCTTCTCCTCCTTCTGCCTGCCTGCCTGCCTGCTTGCTCCTTGCTTCATCATCATCATCAGCCTGACTACGCCTACTGCAGGGCAAAGTCATCTCCCATGTTCCGCCAATCAACCCAGCCCTGTTCTTTCTGCTGCCTCGTTATAACCTGCAAACTTCTTAATCTCATCTGCCCACCTAACTTTCTGTCTGCCCCTCGCACGTTTGCCTTCATTTGGAATCCAGTCAGTTACCCTTAATGAACAGCGGTCATCCTGCCCGTAGACTATTTTACGGAGGGGCTTGAGTGCCGCCATGTTGGGCTGTTAACCTTTGTGTTTTGTATCTTTAACAACTAAACGAACAGTGTTGCGGTATGCGCATACGAATGAAAACGGTTGGGTTGGTGCATAGGATGTTTCGTGGCCTTATTAATTCACGTTGCGATATACAAAAACAAGAAAACATCGGCTTAACAGCCCAAGATGGCGGCGCCCAGATGCCTTACGGAAAATAGTCTATACGTGCTACGTGCCCTACCAATTTCCGATTTCTTCTTCTCGATTTCGAATAAGATGTCCTCAAACACCCCTTCGTTACCTGACCTACTCTGCTCTCTTTTCCTGTCTCTTAAGGTTACACCTATCATTTTCCTTTTCCATTGCTCACTGCGTCGTCCTCAAGTTTAAGTTGAACCCTCTTTGTGAGCCTCCAGGTTTCTGCACCGCAGTTAAGTACCGGTAAGATGCAGCTGTTATATATCTTTGTATTGAGGGACAGTGGTAAACTACCATTCATGATTTGAGCGCATGCATACTACATGCATACTGATACATACATGCATACTACATGCATGCATGATACTACATGGGTACTACTTACATGCACGCTAATAAATTTTTTCTACTTAGTGTTGCCTTCTCCTTTTCTCGTTTTAACAGATTCCCCAGTGGAGGGTAGCAAAATATACCAGTGTCAAGTTCAGCTCCTCGTATTTTTACAGCGAACTGTAAATGGCAACATCTGCGCTATTTGTGGCGCTCGTCCACCCCCTCACCCACGAACAGAAAAAAAAAAAAACAACAAAAACAACGTGGCCTTCTCTCAGGAAGTGATAACTGAAGTGACGCAGCGTAGCAGCAACAAGAATTCAACTGTTTATTGCTTGGCGCTTAGTCTTTTTATAGATTGAAAACCACGTGAGTCTCGACACGAGGTGTGGCCGAGTACATCGTGGCTTGCGAACAAGTGATAAGGAAATCGTGCGGGTGAGTGCAGTTTTCTTACCGACGACGCTGCAATAACGTCGTGGAAAGAAGTCATCCTGAAGTCACCGATTGTTAAACTTTGCGAAGTCCTCAGGAGGTCGCACGCTGACGTCATCAGTTGAGGTCCTCTATCGGTTAAAAGTTGGGCCGCTCCCAAAGGTTGTGCAGAAGACTTAAGTGGAGCGGTACACCTCCCGCACGTGTTTCGCCGCGTCGGTGGAGTCTGGGCACTGCGTTGGTGTGGTCGAGCGTGTTAAGTATGGGCCGACCGCTCATTGTGAGAACGCCCGAGGAGTCGCGCACTAATCTCGACGAAAGCAGAGGCGAAAGTTTAATAATAATACCTGGGATTTTACGTACCCAAACCACGATATGCTTATGAGGCACGCCTTAGTGGAGGGCTCCCGAAATCTCAAACACCTGGGGTTCTTTAACGTGCACCAAAATTTAAGTACACGGGCGTCTACCACTTCGCCTCCGCCGAAATGAGCCTGCCGCGGCCGGGATCGAACCCGCGACCTTCGGGTCAGCAGCCGAGCACCGTAACCCCTACAACCCCGCGGCGGGCAAGGCGGCCATTTGCTCGTCAGCTCTGCTGGCCGTGCACCTTAACAGAGCGCAATGGATCCAAGTTTTCTTCTTTCTCAAGAGCACGGCCTCGACGGGTATTACACAACCTAGAAAACAATCCAAACATAACCTAAGTTTATAATAATAATATTATCTGGGGATTAACGTCCCAAAACCACGATATGATTATGAGAGACGCCGTAGTGGAGGGCTCCGGAAATTTTGACC
The DNA here is from genome assembly GCA_030522465.1 of Rhipicephalus appendiculatus. Taxonomy (NCBI): domain Eukaryota; kingdom Metazoa; phylum Arthropoda; class Arachnida; order Ixodida; family Ixodidae; genus Rhipicephalus; species Rhipicephalus appendiculatus. Next base: position 52,901 of record JALIZH010000893.1, on the reverse strand, counting down.
ACCTGGGGTTCTTTAACGTGCACCTAAATCCAAGTCGAAGGCGCAGGAGAGTCATCCGCCGTAATCTCTCCTGAAAGCAGCGTAAATGGCCGCGCAAAGCTTGTTTTCCCTACATTTCACACTATTCATCGCGCCTCTACCGCACTTCATCCCAGAAAGGCGTAAAAGGAGGAGGATACAACTTTATTTAAAAGAAAGTTCAGGGGTTTGGAGCTGGCCGCTTGTCCGCGGCGACCTCTTCTGCCCAAGCAACGACGGCTTTTTGCAGTTCTTCGTTGGGGGGACCGTATTAAGGTCTCCCATGTCGCTTCTGAGGGAGCTGGCAGAAGCTCTCTGGGTGGGGAAAGGCCCTCGCATGGCAGAGGATGTGACATTGGTTTGCTATGGCATTTCTATCACAATTTTTGCGTAAGGGAAACAAACGAGTTCCTAAAACGGGAGTAACATGCCACGTGCCCGCGTTCGGACAACCTTTCTGTTTTGTTCCACTGCTTAAAAAAACGAAAACAAACGCAAGAAGACATGCAGAACGAAGATTGAAGAAAAAAATATATAAAAAAGCACGAATGGACGGTCATGTAAAAGGCAGGGCCCGACTTAATGGGCTTCGTTTAACACTCCAGCTGTCACACGTTTTCCCCATGGGGACAAGGCAAGTATACTCCGAAGTTTCGGGAAAAAAAGGATCTTCAAGTCGTTGTCGCAATAACATAGCGCTATCCGGGTCAGGCGCTTTGTTCTGCCTTTCTTTCGAAATCGCACCCCCCCAAAAAAACGTGACGCAACAAAACCCCGAATCCAACTCCTGTTTTCCCCATTTTTTTTCGTTCCACCGAAGCTCGCAGTGCAGCAGAGTCCCGATTCGGGAAACTATGTTAATAAAATGTGTACGAAAAAAACTTCCCGAGTGACTAACTCGGTAGCGAGGAGAACACTAAAGCAAACAAGCACACAGAGGAGAGACTGGGTTTTAAAAACTGGCACGGACTGTTCCTTTACACATCCTATTTCTGCGGGCCATCTCGGAGTCTCTGGCCTGTCGTAACTGCTTCATATATATATACACACTCCGAAACAAAAACGGGGCGACAGATAAAGATGTCAGTGTACCCGGTTCCCAGGAGTGACCGAGTGGCACGTTCCTTGTTTAGTAAATTCAGTCTTTCGCGCCAAGACGGGGTCCGCGGCAGTTTAACTTCGTTCTACGTTGTTTGTTGAATTCGATATTTTTTCTACTTCATTTCCCTTCGAGCGGAGCACATTGGATTTTTTTTTTGCTGAAGTACGCGGACGTAAGCTTGGTTCTCCCGTTCCTTGGTTCTAGAGAACACGGTGGTAACTTGATTCACCCAGTCTTTTTTTTCTTTCTTTTAAAGTTAAAGAACCCGCATACACATTGTCGAATTCGAATCGAAGAAGTGCCATAACGATGTTTGTCTCACACCATTTCCTCAAACCAGACCATCTTTCTTTTCTTACCGCTGGTTTTTTTTTTTCTCTCTTTTTTTGTCGTTATTCCACCCGAGTGACCCCTTTACTTCAAAGCAGGCTCCAGTCCCATTTCTGGAAAAACACTTCCTTTGATTCCTTCTTCAAATCTCTCGAGCTATCTGGAACGCGAGCGTGGGCAGCGCGGCCAACGGGTGTAATAATAGACTCTGTGGATGCAGGGCGCACGCATTCTATCTAAAGGGACATTTACCTCTAACGTGACACGATCAAAACGTGCCCCTCCTGCGCTGCGGATTTCATTTGAGCGTGCTGAGCGGCCATTCGGATGCCAATGGATTCCATCGAACCGTAACGTTTCGCAATAAGCTCTAGAGTGGAACACTGGGGGCAGGCCTTCGCTAATGCGAAGCTTTGACGCTAGGGGGGACAAGCGGCGCTGGTACACTTGAGTTTGTGGAAGGAAGGAAGGAAGGAAGGAAGGAAGGAAGGAAGGAAGGAAGGAAGGAAGGAAGGAAGGAAGGAAGGAAGGAAGGAAGGAAGGAAGGAAGGAAGGAAGGAAGGAAGGAAGGAAGGAAGGAAGGAAGGAAGGAAGAAGAAGGAAGGAAGGAAGGAAGGAAGGGAAGGAAGGAAGGAAGGAAGGAAGGAAGGAAGGAAGGAAGGAAGGAAGGAAGGAAGGAAGGAAGGAAGGAAGGAAGGAAGGAAGGAAGGAAGGAAGGAAGGAAGGAAGGAAGGAAGGAAGGAAGGAAGGAAGGAAGGAAGGAAGGAACAGGTGAAAAGAGAGGGAGGTTAACCAGTTCTTAGACCGGATGGCCACCCTGCGCTGTGGCAAGGGGGGAATGAAAGAATAGGAAATAGATGCTACAAAAAAAAGTAGATTAAGACACTATTTAAAGTCTGTCTGTGAGCCCGGTTGTCCTTAAGAAGCACAACAACGCGCTGAACATCTTGTGTGCTGAGGACAGACTCGGCCAGTGTACCAGGACCCTTCCTTCAGACAAAGGGCGATTATCAAGTCTGTCTAACGCATTCGAAAGTTCTATTCTGTGTGCACTGATGCGAGGACACTTACACAGAAGATGGGCAATAGCTTCTCCGCGGGTGCAGTTATAGCGCGTAGAGTTGTTGACCATTACGAACCGAAAAGAGTAGGCATTCGCGAAGGCAACAGGGGAGTGCGTTTTTGATTGGAACGCGCCAACTATATTGCCTTACGTGATGAGTAGCGCCAACGGAGAAGTTCAATGCGACAGGGAAGGCGATGACAAGGCGCACGTGAAAGCCCTTGTCTTTTAAATCTAGCCTTGTATGTCGTGCCGCACGCACTGCTCGTGATACACGTTGCGTATTGGAATCGGACAAGAAAATAGAGAGAGATAAAAGTTAAGTGGTGAGGTAAACCATAAGGTAAATTTCCGGTTTGCTACCCTGCACTGGGGAAGGTGTAAAGTGGGACAGAAATGTAAGGAAGAAAATGATGAGAGAAAGGGTTAAAATATATAGGAAGAAAACACACTCAAGAAAGCTGTTCAGGAGAAGATGGGGGGCTTGAAAGGGGGTGATAAATCGTTCACCAGGGAATGTCGGTCGAGCCAACGTTTTCGAAAATTGGACTTGTCTTCATCAAGTCCACTTGTCGAAGCTTTGGATCCAGCGACCATCCATGATCAACGATTTCTCATCACCTTGCGTGTTGTTGAACCAACTAGCCAATCAGCGTGTTATTTCATGTTGTATTCCTTCCTCGTTGGAAATGCTGGGCTATTGTAACATGTGGTAAACACGAGAGAGGCAAGATGAATATGGAAAGTCACGACCTCGATTATTTCTTAATCATAAACATAACAGCGTTACCAGCCAAACAGGCAATGGACTTGTCTTCATTAAGTCCACATGTCGACGAATAACAGATAACAGACGCTATTCGGCTATGGGAAACAGTCGCGCAATTGCGACGCGCCTTCTCATGGGAGTGCCGAAATATATGGGAGAGAGTTGAAAATTGGATAACACCAGAACTTTCTGAAAGTAGGATTCGTGCTATTCCCTTATTAGGGATAGTGCCATATTAAAGCACATCACAAAATAATCATTATCGAATTCCCCTTCGAAACGCATTGCCAGACCACTTATTACTTCTTGCCCTAAAACATTCCACACAGCCGGCGTGTTTAGCGGAAAAGCTATATTGTCGACGCGTGAAGTTGGCCTTAATCACTTCGACATCGTCCGTCCCTATGAGCACCACGCGTTCCTTAGCACTCCCGTTGTTAACGGTGTCCTATGAAACATCAGGTTTAGTCTAATGACAAGTTATCGCATTTCGTAGGGTCGGTAATGACGGCCATCGCGATTTCCTCCGGAGAGCCACATCACATTCTGTTCCAAACGGTCCGTCCTCGAATAAGGCTATATTAGGGAGAGTGGCATCCATCGTGAACGCGTCATCCTCGTTAATATTCGACCTCCGTTGCCTTCACATTAACCACAACGCACACGCGGGCGCGTGCACGTGATAGCTCGACCATCGAGCCTCTCGCGTTATATGATCGCATGCGTACGCTTCCCAGTATACGGCGCTTCGTCGACGTGGCCCGACACGACACTTGGCGCATGCATACACCGGCGAAGGACCCGGCCGTGTTATCATGTATGGAAGGGCAAATCAGCCCGCCGCGGTGTTTACCGCATACGCGCAGCCATATGACGAGAATCAGCTAAGGCAGACGCGACGTGAATGCAGCGTACGGCGCTTAGTCGTGCTCCAGGCAGGAAAGCGTAAATGGCGCTTCTTTTATCTATCTATCTATCTATCTATCTATCTATCTATCTATCTATCTATCTATCTATCTATCTATCTATCTATCTATCTATCTATCTATCTATCTATCTATCTATCTATCTATCTATCTATCTGTCTATCTGTCTGTCTGTCTGTCTGTCTGTCTGTCTGTCTGTCTGTCTGTCTGTCTGTCTGTCTGTCTGTCTGTCTGTCTGTCTGTCTATTTATCTATCTATCTGTCTGTCTATCTATCTGTCTGTCTGTCTATCTGTCTATCTGTCTGTCTGTCTCATTTTCGGCCTCTCATTCCCTTTGAATCTCTCTCTCTCTCTCTGCGTCGCCAACACCTATCTAGACCAACTAAGGTTTCTCCATATCCTGCTCTCCTAGCAGCTACGTCACCACACTACGACGGAGTTCCTTTGTCGGCGCTTTCGGGAAACGGGAGACAGCATGAACGAATGGATTCCCAACGAGCCGTAACTACACTAACGAGCGAACAGCAATTTGCATATCTTAAAACGCCTCCTCCGCGCCCGTCGTAGTGTGATGAGGTCACCGAGGAGTGCAGAGGCCTTAGCTATAACACTCAAACCTCATTATAACAAAGTTACAGCTTACACAAAAATAAGCTCGTTATATCCGAAAATTCGTTATAAAAGGTTTATTCCTAACGCTATATCTATTGGAAGACTACTCTTAATTTACTTCGTTATAACCGATGTTTTGTTATATCCGGGTTCGTTATATCGAGGTTTGAGTGTAGTCTAAAGGGTGTTGGCGTCGCTAGAGCAGCAACTGCGAACAGACGTCAAAACGGCTCGTATAAGGGCTGCGCTCTCAACGCTTACTTTGCGTTGAAACGACAGACAGCGCGAAAAGCGCTGTGCTCCCTGGAGCGTCCGTATTCGCTTAAGGTGTGGTGAGACTTTGAAAGTGAGTTTCAAAACTTGGCTGTACAGCAGTGGTAATAAAAGCTATGGCCTATAAACATTGCAAGGTTTCGGATCCCTGCCAGAGGCCAGTTACCCTTTCGCCCACTTTTCTTTCTTCACATTTAAATTACAGTTACTGATAATAACATCACCTACACTTTACTTGGAATCATTGTCTACCAATTTTCTCATTATTATTGAGTCTAACAAAGGTTTTTTTGAAGGTAGACGCAGGTTGCATTGCAGCTCAATTTAAGTTTTAAACTGTGTTTAGTGTTTTCATTTGTTTTTCTTATTTTTCTACATATATATGTTCTTTTTTTCAGATCTACTCCATGCAGAGCATAGAAATTTTGCACAAAAGTGTGTACTAACGCTTTACAGAAGTGGAACTAAAATTGTGAGCATGAAACAAAAACTAGATTTCTTGTTTTTTTTACGTTAGTTGATGTATGAAAATTGCCACTAAAGAATGTTTTTTTTAATACTTAAAAACAAAAAAAACAGCTAGGTTATTGATTCCAGTAACAGTTATGTAGATGTTACACATTAACACATGTGAGGATTTTTGTTTGCTTATGCTATATAGTTCCCCAAGAAAGAGGTATAGAAATCTCAAGAAAGGTCTCGAGAAAAACTTAGGGATTGCGTAGGTATACACCCACATTTCCTGTCAAAGTGTCGAAAAAAAGAAGGACCAAAAACTATTTTTAAAACCGCGAGTACCTGTACGTGGTAAGTTTTCTGAAAGATAGATAAAATCTCCATCAGATAATTGCGAAATCCAGAAAAAGAATTATTGACCCATGGAAGTCTCACCCCACCTTAAACCAACGTTTTGTAGAGTTACACGAGAACAGATCCAATAGAGTTAGCTGCTAGCCTCTTCGCATAACATGCCAATTAGCTGCTGTCACATTCATTGCTTCTCCCTTGCGGCGAGACTGTGATTTTTAATGAAGAAGCTCTGTCGCCTGATGGCACAAAAGTGTAAGCCTGACGCAATCGGATGTATTGCCGTGTCAATCTGAAGGCTATAGAGGCGGCACAGTGCACTTTACTATAGGGGCAACGAAATTCATATTCGAAATTAAGCAATGATTCAATCAACAGCCTATCATGAACTTCGTCTTGAGTACTTTATTGTCCGGCCATATGTTCCTTTCTACCACGATAAACGTTTCATTACTGCAAAATCCATCAACCGCCATGACGGTAAAATGTTTGCAGAGTGAGGTATTGGGTAGTTTGTTTTGCATGATTAAAATACTGCGCTACAGTTACTGGGACATAAGAAGTTAGGACAGACGTTACGGACACGACAAGCGCAAACTATCAACTGGATTTAACTGGAAATCCAGTTGATAGTTTGCGTTGTCGTCCACTTCGTAACGTTCGTCCTGAAGGAGACAAGCGCAAACTATCAACTGGATTCTTTAACTGGAAATCCAGTTGATAGTTTGCGCTTGTCGTGTCCACTTCGTAACGTGTGTCCTCTCTAACTTCTTATGTCCCAGTAACTGTAACGCAGTATTTTAATCAGCTAAAACGTTTGCCTTACAGGGTTTACGTGCCCATTTCCGGATATATAGTCATTACCTAACCTGATTAATGCGAACTATACCGTCCACGCAAATCCTAAGCACGCGTGCGTTGTGCAGCCATAGTTTCGCAGATTCGTAAGTTTCTCAAGCGTATCAATGCTAAGCTGGTATTCAAGGCAGATAAAAAAAACTAAAGCAATGTACGGCAATCAAACAAGTCAACATAGCTTTCAGGATAGCGTTGTCTTACTTGCGCACATAAAAATGCAAATAAACAAAGAAACAGCGTGGTTCCCTGCAACCTTTACGAACTGCCCGTATTCCCAGTCATGGAGTTTAGAGAGTGGGGGTTGGAGGCAGAGGGGGGCGTTTCAATCGGTTTGTTTTCGTGCAAACAAGGTATTGTCCCACTTACCTACTATCACGTTCCTGCACAAAGCACTCTATTTGAATGGGGAGCGAAGTAGCTTCCGGGCACTTACACAACGCATCCTTCCTTCGCTTGAAGCACTCGCGAATCGTGCTTACTAACTAATGCAACGACCTTCCTGTCGATCTTCCAGTGTGCCCGTGAGGGCCACTTCAAACGTGTTAGCGTATTTGTTCGTCTCGAAAAGTGCGACAGGCGCACCGAACTTCATTCTCGCCGTCCGATTAAACATGCACGTGCTGTTTGTCTCGCACAGGGGATTCCGGAACTATACGGCTAAGACCCGGAAGCGACGACTGGCGGCCGATGCTGAACCGGTACACGCGCACTGTCGCGGTGCAAAGTGGATACCGGAAATGCTTTCTATCTCTTTCTTTCTACCTCTCTCTCTCTCTCTGTCTTCATCTCTTCAGCATCATCACGCACGCACATTCCTAGGCCACCTAGGCTGTGTTCCAATTGCGCGCAGCATCGCACACAGTCTACGCTGACAGCTCCGAAGACAGCATCGAGTCACAGTCGTGCCGAGTAATGGAACGCATCTGGATGACGCCTGCGCGTCCGGCGCGGTGGAGCAGTGGTCATGGTGCACCACTGCTGACCCGAGGGTCGTGGGTTCGATCCCGGCCTCGGCGGTGCCATTTCGGATGGAGGCGAAAATGCTAGAGGCCCATGTACTGTGCGATGTTCAGTGCGCGTTAAAGAACATATGGCCCAAATTTCCGTAGCCCTCCACTAAGGTGTCTATTATAATGACATCATGGTTTTGGAACCGTGAAGCCCTAGATATTGTATTATGACGTCTGCGCTTCGTGACGCCACCTCATGTCGACAAGAAAGAGAGATGTCAAAAACAATTTTTATTTCTTTAACATGTCTCGTGTTCGAATCTATGAAAAACAGAACGTAGCTTACACCGAGCGCGTAGGAAAGCATCTCCTTCAGTGCAGATGACCCTGGCGTCGAGATCCGGGCTAGCTGAGCATTCCGTTCAGCCGCCATATTGTTTGAACCGCAAAGTAGCGTGCGTCGTATTTTATGCAATGCTTTCTTCGCAAAGCAGTCTATTTTGCCGGCTACGCGAGAACTGGAATGAGACTTACGAAGGCCGCTGTCCGGTTAGCTGTCTATTTAGCCGTCCGCGGTGAGTATTGGAACACACCCCCTTATGTCTTCTCTCAGTGCTTATTCGGACAGTCCAGAGCCCAACGAGAATTCAATGAAGCTTACGTGATCATTGTTACTTCGCCGTTATCGGCCCTTTCATCTCACTAAAGTAGCGCGAAACTATCCCGCATTTCTTTCCTGCTTCCGGCCACCATCTCAACTTCCGTGGCCCCTCTCCGTTCAAACATATACGCTCCATCCGCGCTGTTTGTTCTACGGCTCCAGCTTTGATTCTCTTACGATCTTACCTTTCATCGGTCAATCCTGTCTGTCGGTTGGTCCCTTTTATCGATTGAGTCTTAAGGAACACGCTATGTTGGGCTAGTTGGCGCGAAGCTACTCAAAAGAGCTATGCGCCGCGTCTTTCACGTTGTGATACAGGCTGTTTGTCCAGCTGGCTGCCCTGTACGTTTCAGCGATCCGCTCACTAATCTAATAATTCTCACGCTTCCCTTTCCTCTCTTCCAATACATCGCGCATTACCAGTTTCTCACCTCCATCCCAACTATCAATATGGTGTTCGCAAAGACGCTCTGGAATTCTTATCAACCGCTACTATTAGACACTTCTCTGTACTGTAATGTTCTTAAATGCATGGGAGTGTAATGTGACATGCAGCGCTGTTCCGGTCTATCACTTTTTTGTTGCAGTCTTTTCTCTTCTTTTTTTCCTGATAACTTTCTTGGCATCTAACCTAATTTTCCCTCCTATTCAAGCAGGAGGGCGGGCGGGGTGTCCCATTTTTACAGTTGCGGCGTTTTTATACGTTCACATGCATAAGAACAAGGACAACGAAGCCATCACGTCATCCTTACGTGAACAACGAAACCATTACCGCACCAGTTGTATTGTTACTGTCAACCTTGTGCCTTTGCCAATCCGCTTGCCAGTGTTTTGCCTTGCGCCTCCTTTCCCTGCTGTTTTCCCTCGCTGAAATTTTTCTAAAATTCCTTTTCATCTTTTTAAACAATTCGCGCCCTCACTCATGGCTGCTGGTGGTGGTGGTGGTTGTGATGTTGCAACAGGCGGGGTTAGCCTGGCCTGGCCGGCAATTGTTCCGCCCGAGCATCTCTTGAATCATAGGGGTCCGTCACCGAATCACTCAGCCCAGTGTCTCGCAGGAAAGCCATCAGGATCCGTTGCACGCTTCTCCTCGTCACCGTGGGCCCTTCAGGAAAAATGACATCTTCAAATGTCCCGTGCTTGTGACTTGTGTTCCAAAAATAAGAGCGCCTAAAACTTGCACCAGAACAACAAGGATGTAATACGCAATCACTTCAGGGCGATCCACAAGTTTCCGCATCAGTCATGGCTGCTATCCGCTGCGGTGGTATAGCGGTTACAGTGCTCGGCTGCTGACCCGAAGGTCACACGTTCGGTCCCGGCCGCGGCGGTCGCATTTCGATGGTAGGCGAAATGCTAGAGAACCATGTACTGCGCGATGTCAGTGCACGTTAAAGAACACCAGATGGTCGAAATTTCCGGAGCCCTCCACTACGGCGTCTCTCATAATCACATCGTGGTTTTGGTACGTAAAGCCCCATAAATTATTATATTACTTACGACGGCTGTAATGCGACGTGTATGTAGTTGAGCGTGTCAAGAATCCACGCACGCAACGCATCCGTCATGAGGAATAGGCGCCTCCAAAACACCCGTTTAGGCCTTCACTTCCGGCATCGCTTTCTCGGCTCGTCCTAACCACTGGCGGCGGCTCCTTCTCCCTAATCAAATTTTCTCTCGCACGCTGGTCGACAAGCATTCAATTCTCTCAGATTGGACTTTTCTTTTTCGTTCTCGAATTTGACATCTACTTTACGGCGCTACCGTCAGATCCGGCGCCGACTACAGGCATACATCACTTACATAATACACCGCCTCGGCGTTTCCTGTATACTTTATTGTCGAGAATTGTTTTCTTGCTTTTTCTGGATAAGATTAGTTTTCTTTTTCATTGGCATGATTTATAGGAAGTGTCGGCGTCTTTACCGATGCCGGCGACTCCTCTTCCTATGCCACAAACTAAAAGCGCGCGCGCACACACACAAACACACACACACACACACGCACACGCACACACGCACACGCACACATACACGCACACATATACGCACACGTACACACACACACGCACACGCACGCACACACACACACACACACACACACACACACACAAACACACACACACGCACGCACACACACACACACGCGCACACGCGCGCACACACACACGCACGCACGCACACACAGACACACACGCACACGCACACACACACACACAAAACTGGTAGTGAAAAGCACGAGGGATCGTCCAAAACACTTCCCACTAAAGAAACAGAGAAGGAAAAATTGAATACTGAATAAAAAAAAAAAAAAGAGGTACTTGTATATGGACGCAGCAGTAGTTGTTTCTTCTGTTTGTATTTAGGTTCTTCTGCTGAGTTCACGCTCTGTACAGCTCTTTCGCATTATTTGCAGTTCACCGAGGGTCACCTGCAGAACATTCAGTGCTTGCCCCCTTCCTCCGAAAACACCTATCAAGAACAACACGTATAAACAATTGTCCGCCCACCGGTATTCGAATTGGGCCAGAACTCATCGTTGTATTGAGTCTCCAGAAGAGAGTTCTAGAATAGAGTACCTGAAGTTTTGCGTGCACAATCGCTCCCTTAATTATCACCAATGCGCATGCGCTTTGCGTACGCGCGCTATTTTTTCGAAAAAAAGAATACTGTGCGTATTCAAGGAGCTATAGAACTGCATAGCCAATTTTATTGTTCTCCTCCATTCGTATCACTTAACGCCTGCGCAATGCGCAATACTAAAGTGCCTAGTAGCGTTCCTGAGGACTACACGCCATAATAACAAAATTTTATGAATATTCTTCTGGGTATATGCGCGTGAGTGACTGTACGAGTTATTTGTGCGTATATGTGATCATTTTTATATACCATAGTCAACAACCGACACCAAGAGCAGCAAGTCAGGATTAAACTAGGCTAACATATACGTAGTGATAATTAAAAAAAATTTCCCATCTCCTGCTAAAGGGAACCATGTGGATGCGAAGCAGCGGGGAGATAATTAGCTTGAGCGGGTGGAACGTCGCCACTCACTTCACGGCAGCGGTCCGGGCGCATCGCGGCGCTGCACAGGAGAGAGAATGAGGCGCGCGCGCTCCGTCATTTTCATACCGCGGAACTACCGTGGCGCCCCCCAGCGGAGCATGCATGTCACACCACTTGTCGTGCGCGCCGCTCCGTACAGGATTCCTAGAGGCAGGAGAGAAGAGAGAGGGGAGTATGCGCTGTGGGGATGTGGGACGTGCCGGAGAGCCGCTCCGTAGAGTAGAGGATTCCTGGAGGAGAGGTGGACGCGCATGCGCTGTGGGACGCGGGCGCCGCTTCCGTAGAGTAGAGGATTCCTAGAGGAGAGAAAGGGGGGTGAGCGTAGGAGAGAGAGGGGAGGGGACGCGCATGCGCTGTGGGGCGCGGGAAGGAGGGGACGGACTAAGCCCCCTCCAAAACACATGCAAGCAAGATCAAGGAATGGGGTCAACCTGGGCGACAGACACCACCTGCCTAGCCATTGCTAAGCAGCCCCCTCTGTGCTCTCGGCCATGACTCAAGGAATGGGGTCTACCTGGGCGACAGACACCACCTGCCTAGCCATTACTAAGCAGCCTCTCTGTGCTCTCGGCCATGACTCTGATGATTGTAGTAGGGTTGACGGCCTTCATATTACTACAGTGTTCTGGTTCGCATAATGGGTGCTTCCCTACTTCATGAAAGTGGCCGGACACGGGACGCGGGACGGGGGGACGCGGGAGGGACGGACAGAGCCCCGAGCATAAGATGCTTCGCATCTAAAAACATTGCTCCCTGTATTTGTCCCTTTGCATGTACAGTCGGAATCACACTTGTCTAGAGCGCCCAGCCGGCCGGCTGCAGCTGCCGTTTTCTGAAGAAATATGCAAAGACGGGCGCCGTAATGATACCAAACATGCTCCTACCGCATGCTAGACCTTTGTGCTATAATTCAAGCATGAACGGAAGGTTGTAGCTAGCACGAGGGGGAAGCTGCGGCCAACAACAGCGTCGACAGCCACGCGCTCCGCTGCTCTAGACAAGCGTGATTATATCCGTACAGGGTAGCCCCTAACGCGATTTTGCACTGTGTTCAAGATTCTATGCATTGAAAGCATTCTGTACCTCACATTGTTTTGCACAGCCTCCGTGATCGGCCTACCTTTAACCAAGCGACGATGCCTTGTGATGACGTCATCAATTGACGTCCCGCTGTGTGACGACATAGTGTCGTCATGATTACCTCATGGTAACGTCGCAATCTTTGCGATCTGTGACTTAATAACGACGCCATAAGTTGACGTATTTACGTGATGATGTGCTCTTTTGCATCATTAATGTTAACACCGACGGCTCCGACGCCGACGGCCAGCTTTCGCGTTTGCTGAGGCATCTAAGGTTTCCCTAAAAAAAAAACAATTCTAAACAGGCAACAACAAGTACGCCCTAGCCAGTGGCGTAAGCCAAAGGGGAGGGGGTTGGGGGGCTTCAACCCCCCCCCCCCCCGAAAATTTTCAATTTTGCTTGCGTATATATACACTCACACATACAAACGCACGCACGAACATACATAAAGGTATGCTTGAATCCCCCCCCCCCCCCCCCGAAAAAAAATTTCTGGCTACACCCCTGCGCCCAGCACCCTTCTCTAGCGTCAACGTCTGTTCAAATATCGGTCTAAGTATAGAAGGACGGATGTCTAAATTGATGCGACAATTTCATTGCCGACGTGCACACGACAGCGAGTGATAAAAAAAATATACAGGACCCAGTGCCCCTGTGCTTCGAAAAAAAAAGAAACGAAAAGGCTATACTCAGACCCAAGCTACACAATTTCGTGAACGCTGGCGAGAAAAGCCGTGAGATGGTTCTTGACGCAGTGACGCTAGGAGGCCCTTGGAAACAAATGACGGCCTAAAGCAGCGCTGACATTTCGGCGAACAAAGTGGCCCGGTGCTGTTGCCGACGGCAGCATCGCGAGCAAGAAACGAGGTAGGATTACATGGTAAGACGCCGTAAAAAAGGCGCAATTTTCTTGAGTACGCAGTGGCAAGGGGTCAGGAGGCGTTTCTCTAAAAGTGAAGAGATCTAGACGGTGTAAAGACAGAGTAGCTCTCCAACAAAAGCAAAGAAAGAAGCACTTTCGTATCTCAATATCTCCGCTCCTTTGGATATTGAACATGTACCATGGCCTGTTTTTTTTTTAAACCTCATATAGCTGCTATGCTGTCAGAACTTGCACGTAGCACGTCAGCTTTACGGCGTTGCCAGGTGGCAGGATTTTCATTAACTCCGTTACTTTCGGGCCATATATACTTCTGTAGCTTTTGTTGTTGTTCTTCAGCTTTTCATTCGATTGTTTGAAATTACTCGTTTACTCTCCTTTGTTTTTGTTTGTTTGTTCTCTGTTTGCTTAAAGCCACCTTTTCGACATACCGGCCTCCACAACAATCAAATTGCATTTTATCTTGTTTAACCTCCTAAGACCCGAGAGGGCAATTCCAGGTCAATTTATTTCGAACTTCTTTATTTTGGGATTGATCATACAAGAGAGCGAAAAAAAAATTCGGATGAACAATAAAGAAAAACTGGCGAAATTTAATTATTTCACAAGTTAAACTTCCTTAAAATTTATCTAGTTAACTTAAACAGGCGTTAACTGCAATTTAGAACACGGATTATGCATAAAACTTGATCACAACTTCATTGGAGACTATTCAGCAGTGCCGTCACACATACTGGGCAAAAATAAACTACGGAAAATGTTATGTACGTGCCGCGAGGACGAAAAAGCTGACGTTTCTGGGAAACGCCATTTTCAATCCCGCCGTGCGTCACAGATGCTCGACATAGAGCGCCATCTTCTTGAGCTCTAGTAAAGTAATGCCTTCCACGCGAGAAATTCAAGTTGACGGTAAAAAATAATTACAACACAATTAACTGCGCTTGCTCGAAGCAATGACCCCTGTTGGCGTCAGAGGGACTGAAGAGGTTAATAAAGATACTGGGACATACACGACAAGGCACGAAAACCGGTTATCATTTAGGGCAACAGACTGGATTCGAAGAAGGAGCCAAGCGCGGCACGGGGTGGCAGAAAGTTAGGTTGGTGGGTGGGTGCGAAATTTTATTGTTGTCCGGCAAGACGCACGAATATCACCCTGGTATTTTCTTGAGTGATGGGCGTTAATGCAATTAAATTTCGAGGATGCAAGATAGCAACTTGAATTGCACATTGTGTTGAGCGTTTGCATATATGTGGTATTGCTTCGTGTAATTTGCTGTGTTATTGTGTTATGTTGTAAGATGGTAATGTTCCACATGCCTTTCTCGTGCAAATAATCTGTTCGCTGCCGCCAAAATCTGTGAACGGAGCAGGAGCCTCTGTCAGGCCTTGGTGCCTTTTGCTCTAGCCACCTTTCTGTAAGTGCTACAGAAGAAATAAAGGCTATCTATCTATCTATCTATCTATCTATCTATCTATCTATCTATCTATCTATCTATCTATCTATCTATCTATCTATCTATCTATCTATCTATCTATCTATCTATCTATCTATCTATCTATCTATCTATCTATCTATCTATCTATCTATCTATCTATCTATCTATCTATCTATCTATCTATCTATCTATCTATCTATCTATCTATCTATCTATCTATCTATCTATCTATCTATCTATCTATCTTTCTTTCTTTCTTTCTTTCTTTCTTTCTTTCTTTCTTTCTTTCTTTCTTTCTTTCTTTCTTTCTTTCTTTCTTTCTTTCTTTCTTTCTTTCTTTCTCTTTCTTTCTTTCTTTCTTTCTTTCTTTCTTTCTTTCTTTCTTTCTTTCTTTCTTTCTTTCTTTCTTTCTTTCTTTCTTTCTTTCTTTCTCTCTCTCTCTCTCTCTATTTCTCTCTCTTTCTCTCTCTCTCTTTCTCTTCTTTCTTTCTTTCTTTCTTCTCAGCGCGCAGCGGGCGACTCCCACGTCGGTGAGCCGATTATATTGAATAGTTAGCAGGGACAACGCAGTCGCCGCTAGAACAAGGACCGGAATTAACTTTTTCTTTTCTTTTTTTAACGGGAGACGCCTTCGGGCTCCAATGGGGGCGAAGATAGGCTGCTGCTACTGATGATAATTAAACCCAGCAGCTGCCTCGCAACATTCACCTTGGAACGTCCGAACCTAGGTGAGCGAACCCGACCGTCCAGTCCATTCAGAGCGGCCATTCAAGGACAAGCATACGCAGCAAGCATAACGTCAGGGGCTCGTGCAATAATAATTCCGTACGCGGTGCGGTCGGCAGCCTTGTTGCTCGGCTGCCACAGTCAACAACGCCGTAGCCTTCACCGACAGCCATTAGATGTAATGGCGAGGCGAGAAGCCATTCGTGTATACAGCGCGGCATTGCTAGAGCCGTCAGCGTCCGCTGGGAGATTCCACGAGCGAACGACGCCAAAGCAGCGGGCATCAAGAATTCAAGGGGGAGCAGGTGGAGGAACAACGGTGAGGTGTTGTCCGACAGCACTCATGCGTCCGAAGCCGCGAGCACGGAATGTGGAGGGTTGCGGCTTTCCGTTTGATGAGCGCTGCTGCCAAGGGCTATGTAAGGTCATGCTCGTACTTAAGAAAGGGAAAATAGACAACCACCCAGTTTGTACAAACTGGGTGGTTGTCTATTTTTCCTTTCTTAACACTTCCGCCACCTTGTGGGATTCCGCAGAACTCATTTGCATTACATGCTCGTACTTTTATTAAAGACCAGGGCTGCGTAGTCGAAACGAACACGCGGACGAAATCGCACGGACGAAGTGCGTCTATCAACTGTTTCATGTTCACTCCTCCTGTTATTTTTCTAATGACAGTTGGTAGATGCATTTAGCCTGCGAAATTTCGTCCCTCTGTTTGTTTCAATTCTGCGGTGCTACTTTTCAGTACAAGTGTGATGTTCCAACTAATCCCAACACAACCTTTCATCTGTGTAAGGTAACGTTTTAGTGCTCGCATTCGCGAAGAAAAAATTATCTTGCACAAGCACAGCAAGTAAAATGAAATATGATTTACATAATATTTTTGAAATAAGTCATGCAATGCCGAGAGCCTTTCCGAGCGAGCGCAAAAGGTTTGTGGACTGTAGGGTAGTATGGTCTGCACTGGTACCACGTTGGTATAGCTGCCACGTGCAAGCCTTTGGATGTCATGAAGCCTTATGACAAGCTTTATCATCTAATTTACTGATCAGATGACACCATCTGCGGACTACATGTTTAGTTGTGAATGCTGTTTCACCTACTTGAAAAAGCACATAGTCGACGCCTTGAAAGCTGGCTTCGCCTTCATAAGCATCTTATTGCGGAGATGTCGTCTTACAGTCAACGTGCCCCTGTAGTTGTCTGAATGTTTGCTCACAGAGTATCTTCGCGCATGCACGTATCTAGCGTTGTTTCTCTCGCGTTTTGTTTTCTCTAATTTAAGGCGAAAGCCTTAGATGCATCATCAAACGCGAAAATCGACCAGTGTTCCGCATCGGCCCTAACACGAGTGATGCAAAAAATTCATTATTTCTTGACGTCACATCACGTGACGTCACATGATGACGTCATCACATGACACCGTCGCTAGGTCAAAAGGTGACCGATCACGGAGGCAGTGGAAAGCCAGCCGAGGTGCGAAAAGCTTGCCACGCCTCCGATCCTTGAGGCAATGCAAAACCACGTTAGGATCGGAAAGCTTTAGGTGAGTGGCGGGCCAGGATCAGAAGATGGCTTTCGCCTTCGAGTCATGTTAGGTGAATGCATATGGGAGCTTGTGATTTTTTAGATGCGAAGCAGCTTATGGCGGAGTTCAATCCGGTGGTGGTGTGCGGCCTGGCCACCCTTACTGCGCATGTTTTTCGTCATTTTATACAGTTTTACCGACGTAGGGCAGCACATTGCACGTGAACATGGCTATAGCCTCCAAGCCTTTCTTTTGTCCCCCCCCCCCCTCTCCCCCCCCCCCCCTCTCTCTATATATATATATTTCTTTCTTTGTTTGAAGGGCCAATTTTAGCGACCAGAAGCACCTGACGTTTACGTATTCCATTTATAATAGATCGCTTGGTGCCCTCCATCGCGTGATACACACCGACCGCACATTAGACATCGCTCACGTGCCCACGCAGCGACAACGTAATGGATAGTGCGGCCAGAGCATCGGGAGAGGCTAGCCGCGGCATCGGGTGCGCTGGACACCATCTATCACGGTACAAAGCCATCGCGGGAGGCCCGCGAATGATCCCGCATTCCCGATAATTAGTGACCGATCGAGGTGGTGGTAGGGTGGCGGGGGGGCGTTGTTTTCTACAGGTGGCCGCGGCCTCGCAGTCAGCGTCGGCATAGTGCATACCACGCGAGTGTCGCAGTCCGGCACCCGAAGCAAGCTACCATCAGTACAAAGGAGTAAACATGGTTATGGCTGCTTCGCACTGATGGTGCTAAGGCTGAAGGAAGAGCGGAGCTGGGTGACCTTCCTTGTTTCTCTTTATCTCCTTCTTTCATTCTTCTCTTTCCGTTTTTCACTGTTTCTTGTATATCTTTTTTGTATCCGTTCCTTATATCTCTTTTTTTGTATCTGTTCCTTGTATCTGTTCCTTGTATCTGTTCCTTGCATCTGTTCCTTGTATCTGTTTCTTGTATCTGTTTCTTGTATCTGTTTCTTGTATCTGTTTCTTGTATCTCTTTCTTGCATCTCTTTTTTGTATCTCTTTTGTGTATCTTTCTTGCTTTCTTTTTTTTAATCCACTTTCTTCCCTTTCTTTCTCTCATTCTCTCTGCATCTTTCTCTCTTTGTTTGTTTCTCTTCATTCCTCTCTTTCTTTTTTTGTCTTGCTCTCTGTTTTTTTCTTCCTCTTTTTCGTGTCTGTTTCTTTCTATCTCTTTCTCTGCTTTTCTATCCTTTTACGCCTTTCTTTCTCTCTCTTTTTTGTCATTCCATCACTTTCTTTCTCCCCCTCTCTCTTTCACAAGTTTCACGTGCTCTACTTCACCGACCAGAGTTTTCGTTTAACGCTTGCAGCTGCTGTACTGGGTACTGGGACAGGCCCATTTCCTGTAGCGCATAGCCTCCTTTGGAGTTTTGCACGACGGAGAACAAGCTACCGATAGCTTAAACCGCTTCGCTGTTAAAATAAGACAAGATGCGGCATCTCTATATGCACTACGCTTTCAGCAGAAGGAGGAGGAAATGAACGAAAGGTAGGGAAGCAACCAGATGTACTTCCGGTTTGTTACGCTGCTCTAGGGCAAATCAATTAAGGGATTAAAGGAAAGAACTAAGAGAGATAAAGGTGCTACACAAGGTGAAGCATGTGTACATGTCCGTTACACATCTACAATCGATCATTTAGCCCTGCCGATTTTATACACAGTAGCAATGCCCTGCGACGCCTTGCTGGCCCTCCGACACGTAGGTCCATGGTACGAGGATCTTTTTTCTCTAAAAACTGTTAACGGTCTAATTGGTTCGACGCAGAACATTGCACAGGTGCTTCAGAGAACAGGCTATCTTGACTCGCGCGTGTGAGAATTCTAGTCTTTCCAGGCCGTCGCCTCATTTATTAAGGCGAAAGCCTTAGTTGCTTTATCAAAACGCGAAATTTGACCGTCGGCGTCGGGGACGACTGATGCAAAAGAAATCATCATCCCGTGATGACATCACCATATGGCGTCACAGACAGCCAAAATTTGTGGCGTCAATCATGTGACGTCAGGTCACATGTGACGTCAGGTCCCATGATGACGTCATCGCATGACACCGTAGCTTAGTCAAAGGTGGTCCGATCACGGAGGCAATGCAAAACCAGGTGAGGGGGGCCTCCAGTCTTGGAGGCAGTGCTGAACCACGTCAGGTGCAGACAGGTTTCGGAAGGGTGGCAGGGCAAGATCAATACATCGACTGAGAAGAGAAATAAGATTGCTTTCGCGTTCGAATTGTGTTAAGTGAATGTACAAGGGACCCTATGAGTTTCTGTTCACTCTGCGCTGAAGCAGTGGCAGCGCCACATGCATAGTGCTCCACGTCACCTACATTATTAAGGTGAAAGCCTCATACGCGTCATGAGTCAAGGTACAAGGATATTTGTTATGTCTAGTTATGTATTATAAGAAGGCTGGTCACCCACTGTACATGAACTACTAAGTGTAGCGCAGGCTTCCGCATTCAGGTGTTACAGAGAGCGTAGCATGCTGCAGAACCTTTTGTATTACGATATTTGCAGAACCTTTTGTATTACGATATTTCTTTTTCTTTTTTATTCTATCTCTGTTTCCTACATTCACCTCCCCAAGTCTAGGGTGGCCAACCTGGCCCCTCCATTTGTTAACCTCCTGGCCTTTCCTTCCTCTCTCTCTTACGCAACATAACACCAGTAACAGTAACCGAAGACGCTATTGAGTTAAAGCTCTCGCTACGCTCCGATCGTCACTAGGCCGCCGCACAAGGGCTCTCACTTAACTCCCACTTCATCTTTCGCGTACTTCGGCTTCGAGCCCAATCCCCCCCCGAATCAGAAAGCTCTAAACCACGCCAGTCGGCAGCCAAATCCCCTCGACGTCAGTGCACTATCCCAGCTGCTCGCAAAATAAAAAAAAAAAAGAAAGCACACGGCGGCACAAAGTACCCATGAAGAGCCAGAAAAAGCGAGCGCTCGAGACACGGCGCCAATAGATCCTTGCAGCGGAGACGGACGTAAGCCTAACATACACTAGATGACAGCTGTGTTTATAAAGAAAGAAAGAAAACGCTGTCGCCTCAAATCCAGCCGCCGAGACAGTGTCGGCCTAAAGCTGGGTTTCAGCCGGTTTGCTAACCGATTCGGATAAGCGGCTCTGAGAGAACTCCAGTCCTAGCCGGTGAGTTCGAAGAAGTAGGGACGGAAAGCTTCGAGCGCTGCGAGTAAGCGATGAGCTGCTTACGAGTGGCGAGACAGGGTCACCTCGAAAATCCGTTTCCCTCGCTTCCCTCGCCCATGTGCCATGATTTCTCTCTCTCTCTCACTCTTTGTCTGTCACATACGAACAAACATACACAGCGTATCACATCGCCCGTTAAGTTATCAGCAGTCTCACTAGACTCGAAGTCTCGAAACAACTACAGGGACAGCCGGTCGCAGCGCTTGTGCTCCGAAAATTCTCCCTATGTCTCGTTTCATTTATTTGTTAAGGCGAACGCCTTACGTGTCACGAGTCAAGATGTTCTTGGGATTTCGCGAGATCTGACGATACATCGCGGGATCTTGTTGGTGGCGTCGGCGTCAAACACTAATGATGCAAGAAACTAAAAATTAAAAGTCGGTAAAAACTCACGTGATACTCAAGTGAATATGTGAGTGGAGAAGGCGTACGAAGCCACATGACATGAATGTAACATGACGCCACGAATGACGTCACCAAGTAGCTTCATCATGGCGTACAGATCGCCAGAATTAGCGACGTTACCAGTGACGTTAGCTTTGTCAAATGCGGGCCTAGCCTGGTGGGGTGGTATGAATCCAAGAGACTCAGATGAAAAAGAAGAAAGCGAAAAAGAAAAGATCGCTTTCGCCTTCCAGTCGTGCTAGGCAAACGCAGGAAAAACCGTGTTACTTTTTGCGATAACAACTATATGGATACCCAAGGCACAATTTTTCACGTCCCCGCGATCGCTCGATATAAAGCCCAAATCAATAACATAGCATGCGAGGGCTGCCAAACGGTCGCGGCTCAAGCAGGGATCATACGCGCCGTCCGCTGCCTCCGTAGCATGAAGGGGTGTCGGATGAGGGGGTCGCACGGCTCTGGCAAGAAATGCGTACTCTGACCAGCCGGACGTGGTCGCCCGTGGTCGCGAGTGCCGCATCTTTAGATGAGATCAGCAGAGAGCTCATACTTCTGCACGTGTCGTGCTCTCATCGCAATGTTTGCGTTGTAGCCGTAGACAGCACAAGGGTCGCTTCGCTCGCAGCAGCGGCCGCGTTTCCTTAAGCCGGTGTATTGTTGAGTTACGCCAGGTCGCACGCTAGAAGAGTGAGCTGTCTGTCTTACTTCGTGTAACATTCCAATTTGTTTCTATCGCATTGATTGTTTCGCCCTTGCGGCGAAACAATGGTGTAAATGGTGTAATATTGACTGGAACACTTATGTCACAAACATTACCTGTATTGGACCAGATTCGTAGCGATTCGTTTTATTTATCTTGAGTAACTATGCGTGCAAGTTGTTATAACTAATGTTTTAATGTCGCGCTTCATTCGGTGAACACTGTACACAAAAAAGAGCGTAGAAACATATATGCATATACTCGCGGTAGCTAATGTTGTTGCCTCTGTGCGCATACTATCACTGCTACTGCCACAACTGTCCTGACACTGCACAGAACTAACTTGAGCCCGGTGCTCTGACAGCACTCAATATACTCGGGCTAAATCGAGCCGACCGCAGAGCGGCAAAAGAGCCTCTCGACAGCGTGGGCGAGGTAATCCCGAAAAACAAAGAACCAGCGTATGTGTCACCAGCGGAAGTCTTCGCGTTGCCGTCGACCTTCTCGGCCTATAACCGCTCAAGTGTGGACCAATCGTTGATCGATGGCTCCGCGCATCGGTACTCGAACATGAGCTATGTGGCCACCCACGCCGACGTGTTGCGCCGTACCACCGAATGATGGAAGAGCGCTTCCTGGGTCGATACAGTAATTACTCGCTTCCGCATTTAACAACCGAAAATCGACTGTGCAGCGTGGGCGAGTGCGCAGCAGGCGCGAACACCATAGCCGCTGTTACCATGGCGTCTCCGCCGTTCTCGTGCTTCTAGTGCGACCGTGCGTGACTTTTCCTTTAAAGCAGGCAATCTGGCTGTCGAAACGTAATCAACGAGCGTATCGGCAGCGCTGTTGGGTACTGCAGACAGGACACTTAGAGCACGCGGAAAAACAATGACGCCCCTTTTTCAGTGCGTGGTGTTCTTTACCATGTCCTTCTTACGCGAACTTTATTGCGATAGCAATTGTATGGAAACTCAAGGCATTTTTTTGTCACCGCCGTCGCCGTCATGTCCATACAAACTCGAAAGCGACAACATCGCTCCGGGCGTCGTAAGTTCTGCGTGCGAGTGAAGGCTTGCGAAAGCTGCCGACGGGCGTGGCTCAAGCAGAGATTAAACGCACCAGCTGGCTCCGTTGGGTGAATGAGCATGAAGGGGTGTCTGCGTTTTACGGGTAGCAACTACGGCTTTGTGAAAAGAGAAACAGAAGAAATAGTCTTTGCAACAGGTCCTAGTCATTTTCGCAATGTTATTTGATTAAGTCTAGAGCCTAAGCTTCTGAAGAGGCAGCAGTCACGATATCGCGTAAATCGCGCATCGCGATTGCACGAGCGACTCGTCAAGTGAGAGCGGCACCGTTAGGCGAACGAGTCTCTTTCAATTATGACAGCTCGTAAAACGGGCAGATTACGGGCGGAGACGTTTTTAGCACCTCCCAAAACCCTACTCTGGCGTCATGGCTAGGTATAACTACAATGTATAACCAAAATGCTATAAGTTAAGTGGCCATGGCAACGCGTTCTCCGAACACACCAGCAATTGTCGCTGTTGTCTTCTTGTTTACTTTTTGTTTTACTTTACGTATGCCTCTCCTCCCCCTTCCGGAAACTGGGTGTTTGTTTACGCCGGTTCGTTTCACTTCGCTAAATTATTTGAGGAATGCTAGAGAGAGAGAGAGAAATATTATAATGAAGAGCTGGAGATGTTTGTCTGGCTTTGCGTCCTGACATGCTAGTGCACCAGCTGAAACCGTTAGCAACAAACAAATAACAGACTTATGAATTTTATTCCTATGATATATATATATATATATATATATATATATATATATATAAAAGAGCGAAAGAGGTACTCATAACATGGAGATACCCGTAGGAAAAGTGATTCCTTTGTTATCCTGCGTGGCAGTTGGAGCGAGGCAGGCGCTGCACTGGAAATTTTAAAGACGATAGTCTTTCTTGGGATACCTAAACGGAGAAATTTTGGTCTGTCTGTCTGTTTCTTTATTTGGTGGCACGTCGCACGATTCAGCTAGCTGGCCAAAGTTTAAGCCCCTGCCTTACGACCTCCAATCTTTACCGAGGAGCATGTGTTCATACGGGTGAGCGTGGGCAATTAAAAATCAAATATTACGCATATCTGAGGCACATCATCAATACCTTAGTACTATTCACAGTGTTCCTTTAAAACAAAATCTATAGATACGTAATTATAAAGATACTAGTGTTTATTACGCGGCGCTGAAAATGCGCCGCTGTGTATAAAACAAGTCTCCGCCCAGTGATTTAACTTCGACGCTGTAGTGCTGCCACCTGGCAGCAGCATAGTTCAACACAAGCCGATGTTCCCCGATAGCGCTGCAGATGGCGTCCTCTTCTGTTTTATCAATGCCAGCCAGATGCGGCTGATTCAACGTAGAAAAGCGCTGTCTCAGGCAAGGCAAAACATATATGGCCGCTTGATGAAATACGATCCACTCAACAAGACATGATCAGAGAACGCAGAGAAAAGACCGACGACCAAATTTCAGCGGAGAAGCGCCGGCGTCCGTCTCAAGCGTGCCCGGGAACCGTCCGAAAAACGAGCCCGGCGGCTAGCCCAGGTATTAAATTGTGGTACTCATGCAGTACGGTCGGCACAAGACTATCGTCTTTCGACGACATTTGCAGCGAAGCACGCAGATACGCGGCCAATTTTTTCCTCGCTATCTTTCCTTCTTCACTGGAATCATAAAAATAAAAGGACAAAAATCGTTCAATGTATAAGTGTGTCCTCATGGCTAGGGTACCTGCCAACCCCCCGCATCCAGGAAGGCGTTCGATATATACATAAACGCGGACGGCCACGCCAGCCAGCCAGTAAGCAAAGAAGAACGAACACAGGGGCAGACGCCCAAGGTGTGACCGCGTGCCCCCGATAGCAGAGGTGCAGTATGGAGAAGGGTGTTCTGGGCTGCAGTGCTGACAGCGCCACACGGAGGCCAGTGATTTACGACGTCGATTTAGCCACGCGCTATATGCCGGGCCACGGCGAGGTCCCACGCCACTGTATAGGCTGGTTTGCTGGGTCTATATGCGCAACATGGCGCACACGACTCAGTGGCTGTAGCCCTCACAATCTCCAACCGACGCTATATTCCTCCTCTCCCTGTCTCCGCGAGTGTACACCTAACCCAAAATGAAACATGTCTGACGATAAATATGGAACCTGGGGCAGACCTACCAGGTGAACTGCCGGCGCCTTGTACGCTTACGACACTTTCCACATAAATTCAGAAGTAGAACTAGACCAGCCTGGGTTCCCTTTGAAGAAAAATCATTTAGTGAACTATTTTTGTACAGTCTTCGTACGCCTGTGTCACCTCTGTCGTGTCCTTCTTGGTCCTTGTCTTTCTTTAACGCTGTTGTTCCTGCATAATGGAATTACCACCACCCAAATACTTCTTCTGGTGACTCGTACACAGTTTTGTCTTCGAGTATGATTGCCCTGACTGCATAAAGAGTTTCCATAAAGAGGCAAGCGCCACCTCGCAAAAAGCGATAAAATAATATTTCAGTGACCCGCCACTGTGGTCTAGAGGTTATAAGAACGGAGCGTTGGGCGAGTTGGTATTGCATTGTGAATGGCATTTTGCGCAAAAAAACACGGACACTAAGGGAAAAAAAACCATGGGACAAGCGCAAACAAGCGCTTGCCTCATGGTATCTTCCCTTCGTGTTCGTGCTTTTTTTTTTTTGAGAAAATGCCATTCACAATAATCTAGGTAACGGTGCTTGACTGCTGACCAAAAGGTCGAGGGATCGAATCCCGACCGCGGCGGCCGCACTTCGATGGAAGTGAAATGCTACAGAGGCCCGTCTACCGCGACATCACTTCGCACATGGTATTCAACGACAGACAAAGCTGTAAGAGATAAGCGACGTCGAGCGCACGCAGTGCTCAGCGCATGTAAAATGCGCGAACGTAAGCAAGATAACACACAGCGCACTAGGCGTAACAAGGTTAAGCCATTTGATAATTTCCCGATAACAGTCATTACAACCACGTGTTCACTGTTGTCCTATTGACTCGTTCGCGCCTTTCCCTTTGTTCTTCACAGTGTTACCATGGAAACGCAAACAAAAGAGTCGCGCAAGAAGAAAGTTGGGTGGACTAATGGTAGCCCGCGCACTAATGGATGATAACGGAATCGAACGCCAACGACAGCGAGCATGCAGCGCTTACGTAGATGTAGTACAGCTGTTGTGCAGGAACACGTAGTCTCGGGTATAGCTTATCTTCCGCTGTTACGTAATTAGCGGAGCGATGAAAACGCACACGCCGGTGGATTTCGTGTTTACGGCCGTGACACCTAAAGCGTAGATGCCCGAACCACGCCCAAAGCGAGCGGCTAGGGCGGGAGTTCCTGCTGCAGTTCACAAGCAGAACGTGACGGCACGGTTTGAACGGTGAATGTAATGTCCGCGACACTTCCATCTGTGATCCACTTCCTTCAACCTTAGAAGGGAATTTCGTGGGCCCGTTTCTTATTTTTATGCAAGCTTAGTGAAAACCTTCCGATCGGCAACTTTCGGATCTGAAGGTAGCCGCAGGGGGCGGAAACTCCCTATACCTGCCATGTGACGCGCTCTCGCATGCTGATACGCAGCGGTAGCGCCGCTTTTACTACTGGCGGCTGCCGGGCATCCAACTAGAAGTAAATCACAAACAGAACATTTCTTTCATGACGTCACTGGTGAGGTAACCAAATAGAGGGAAAGGGCGCAAAACCGAGAGGAGGAGGGTTGCCGCGGAAGCTCTCCTTTCCCACTTCGCATGCAAGCGGAATGTGTTCGTGCCCTCTTTCAAGTCCGCTGGCCGCTTGGGCGACGCGGCCATTCGTAAAATTTCGTTAACATTTTTGCAAATTTAGTTCGTGTGTTCTGAAGCGGCGAAACTTAAGCGGACCGATTGCTCAGTAAGACAAAACTCGATCGACACAAATAAAATTAATTTTTTTTTATTGCATGTTTCGTATAAAAAAAACAGACATACGCGTAGTATGAAAGTGTCAATCTATAAAAGCAGCTTTAATTCACAACTGAAATATGGACATAATGAGCAAACGGTGGACCCAGAATATCCGAACCAGTGCGAAAATTATCAACAATCACGAGCAGGACACGTCGTGTTTGACTCAATCACGTTTGTTATGACGGCACACATATTTTTCTTACAGAATTTGACTACCAAACGAGGCAGAAGTTCAGAGGAACAGAGAGCCTTGAAGCGATGAGAAGTTCTTCAAGAACGTGGCTGAAAACAATGTTTCGGCAAGTTGAATTGTCTTTGTCAGGGCAGCAGCGTTGCCTTGACGAAGAAAAGTTCACTTGTCACAACGTAGGCTCCAGCGACATTTCCTCTAACGATTTCTGGAAGCATTCAGTCCACCACATGTATTTCAGTGACAGTATTAGAAGTGAAGAACCACAAAGCTTCAAACTGGCTACATGAATTTCATGAACAGGAAGGAGCCTAAAATCGCTTCACATCATTTGAGCTGCATGCCAAAAGTAAAAGATGAAAAGCTATGTATAGCCGAGCCAACACCCATTCAAGCCTTTCATTAAACGTATTTTGCCGACACCGCGTAGGCTGTCGTCTTGACCATTAGTCTAGCGACACTGCGCTTATGTCAGTACAGTCAGGCTTGCAGAGAACTGGGTTTACTCATTTACTCATGCAAAATTAATACCTGCTGAAATAATGGGCCCAAATACTTGTGCTCACCCGTTGCCAGTGGGAAACCTGAAAAATCTTCGCGGAACTGGAAATCCCCGGGTTAACACACCGCAGAGCTGCGAAAAACATGTGACGCCCGATTCAGCCATCTTCGTCTTATGCATGGTTGACTTGCTCGGCGTAGCTCACTGCGGCTTCCGTTTCCGTTCTCTGCACGCCACAACTTTTTGTTTTATCTTTCCCGTACTTGGCACGCCAACCGAGCAAGATAACTGAGCGCGATCCAACTCGTGATATCGCTGAGCGAGTGGCAAGGAGGACCGGAGGCAAGCGCTACGAATTCAAGTCAACCACTTCCCGCGCTTCGCCTGATTCAATATTCACAAAATAAGAAACAAAACAAGACAAATGAGCGAAATAACAGTTCTTTACAGTGAAATCAAATTTCTTTATTTGTAAAAACTCGCGAAAGCAAATAAATGCGAACATCCACATCAACCTCACTTCGGTCAACCAGATCTTAGGATGCCCGGCAACCGCTACGAGCGTGCATGTTCCTTGAAACCGAAACTAGCGCTGAGTTTCCGGGGCCTGGTAGCCACTTCGATCCCTGCTGGCGGCAAGTTGTCGATTCGTCCACTTTACTTTCTTCGCATCTATACATCGCAGTTACTACAATACAATTGAAACAGTACAATTAACGCCCCTGTACCTTCCACGGCTTGATTATCTGCTGGTTTTCATTAAGGTTCCTTGGTCCTTGGCGCACGTATTGTGCCCAGAGGTTTTTTTGCCCAGAAGCTGATGAATTTTCGGATGACATTCCAATCCTTCGTTTCGCACCCTCTGAAGCTTACAGTGGAGACAGAACGATGATAATAACGCGAATGTACGGTGTGTATAATAACGCCGCAGCGATGTCTACGACTTTCAGCCAGGATACTACGTAAGGCACGGCACGCGATGTAGAATGGCTGATCATACACAACAAAAGAAATAATTATGCAGCGTAAGCGCAGGGCAACGCCCCAAGTGTATTACTTTGTGCGCGTTACTTCTCACGTATCCTTATTTCTGCCGGTACCGACACATACGAGAGAGAGAAGGAATGGGTGAGAAGGAGAGGAGGCGAAAGTTCAGCTGGGTACCTAAAGTGTTTTTAGCAGCCAGAACAGGTACGCCCACAGTGACCACCATGGTGACGTAGTCTTTTGCTCACGCAATGAAAGAAGCGAATCAAGAATTGATAACTATTGGGGTTTCACGTCCCAAAACCTCCTTATGACTATGAGAAAAGCCTTCGTAGAAGTCTCCGGAAATTTTGACCACCGGGGTTTCATTAACGTGCGCATAAATGTAAGCACACGGTTCTCTAGCGTTTCGCATCCGATCGAAATGCGGCCGCCGCGGCCGGGATTCGATCCCGCAACCTTTTCGTCAGCATCAAGCACCATAACGACTACATAAACCACCGCGGCGGGTTAACTGGTTTAAGTAATTCGCCTGTAACAACGTTGCACTGTGAATGTGTATTGTGAATTGTGTGCACTCATCCACTCACTCTCACCACCTCCATTTTACTTCCCTCACTGCCGTCTCTACGTGTAAATTAGCAAACTTGGCAAAGTCTATAACTAGCCTTCCTGCCTTTCCTGTATTCTATGTCCCTCTTAACAGATCCTACCGCTATGCCACTCATACGCGTTAGGTTAGGGTGGGTTAGGTTAGGTTAGGTTAGGCAGAAAAGCACAGATGCCGGGAACGGAGGGCGAAGTAGTGTAATGAGCTATCAACAGTAACAGGCCGTGAATCCTTGAAGCTTATATAGGTTATGGCATGCGTTCATTTGGGTGTTCCTTTCGCTTGCATTCTCTGCACACCCGCCATGACTTTCTTTTTTATTCCCGCATCACCTACACCATTGCAGGATAGTCAACCGAAACAACCTCTCGTTAACTTCCTTGGCCTTTTTATGCATTCTCTCTCTCTGTGTATACTTCAAACGTCAACAAAAGCTCCTCACCCTTGCTTTCCTTAAACCAGATAGCTGCGTATGAACTCTGGAAGTGAATACACATAACCTTCGGGCATTACCGGCAAAGGGCAAAAAAACACGCTTCTTTATATATTTGCAGCTTTCCATATTTTCACCTATGACTTCGGTCTACGCGCGCTTTTCTCGCAAAAAGGGCGACGCACGGAATGCGAAATGCCGTCGCTGAGATTCAATAGGGGGCGGCAGACGCTTTAATACCCGCTAGCCGTGAGTGAAGGGAAAAGGTCAAACTTTCGTCGCCACTTTCCGCGGTGAACGCTCGAAAGCACCGTGATATATATATATATATATATATATATATATATATATATATATATATATATATATATATATATATATATATATATATATATACAAGAATAAACCCGAATTCCGGCACGCCACCGTATTGCATCAGCACCTAATAAATTTTTTTTTTAAATGTAAAGAAAATAGACTGCGACGATAACAAAAGGCGTATAACACTTTTCATGAAAAAAAAGAAAGAATGTTTCTGAGGAATAGGGAAGTAGCACGCGCGTTTGCGTTCGGAAGAGATGAAAACGCGGGGCTGAAAAGCGCAGATGCCGGGATGTATGGCGCAGTGGCGTTAAGGAGCGATCAACAGCAACACGCCGTGAATCGTTGGAGCGTATACAACGGCGTGAGAGAAGAGAAATTCTAGAACGTCAGTTTTCCACAAAATTGCGAAGCCTCTAAGGCGTTTCACTCGGGAGAAACATCAGACGAAGCACTGCTTATAAGGGCGCTGCAACGTTTTTTTTTTTTTTTTTTCGTCTGCCTTCTGCAGCACTGCAGTGAGTGTACTGCTGAATAGTAAGATGAAAAAAAATTATCAAAATTGGTTAACGGGAACTGGAGTTACTAGTCTTCAAATTTGAAAAAAACGCAGCAGACGACGAGAATAAACGCTCCCTTCCGCATTTCACTCTGCCTCTGACGTCAAATGCCGCTTCCAATCACCGCGCGCCTCTTACAGAGACATACCGGAAGCCTCGCCTGATGGTGGCCGCTGGACAGCGCACTTTGCGTTGTTTCGCACTTGTGTTTTCAAAATTTCATATTTAAAAAGAGAAACTCTTTTGTCTCTCAGGAAAGTATAAAAAAGGTTTTCATCAGTTTTAACGCAGAATAGTGAGGCCCTAGCAGGCAGGGCCGTACCCAGGAATTTTTATCGGGGGGGGGGGGGGGGCTTATGTGTAGAATGGCTAACTTTGGCAACTGGTGGTCGATGTGAAGGCGTGCAAATACTTCATTATCACCCGAAAAGTGAAGGCATGAAAAAATTTCGGGGGGTGTCAGAACCCCCTCAACTCCCCCCTAGTTACGGCCTTGCTAGCAGGGACCATGTGAACATTACATGCCACTTGTCTCAAGCCAATCAAAGCGCCCAGCTGTCACTGCCACGTAAAGTGGTCACTGCCACGTGATCAAACGTCACTTCCGACCACAAAAATTGCCGCTGTGTGTCGTTGTAGTCTGAAAATCAAAGTGGTTTCTCCATTGAAATAAAATTATGGCAGCTTTAGTCTCGGCGTTGCCACTTTCGAAACGATATCGGGGCATTCCAAGATACCGGAAAAAGCGATGAAAACGCATGCCTAATTTCTGTCGCAGGGCACCATTAAAGGGCCCCTAACCACACCGCGCTCAAAGACGAGGCACTGGATTCATCCTCGCCTCCGCTAGCCCTGCTACAGGCGATATCTCCTTCATGCCACCTATTTCCTAAAAGCACGTACGTGTACGATGTCAGCACTAAGCGTGGAACGTATCAGGATTTCGTGCTTGTCGACTACACGCTATTATGTTCACTTGCGCAGTCGGAAACACTCAAAACGAAGTGAAATCAGCTGATCGCGCACGATAGTCATGCGAGAAAAGGAAGAACTGGTGGACGGCTGCACGTACAAGATAATTCACAAGTGGTATTTCGCGTATATGGGCCAGTCGAGAGTATGTACCGTCATGACATCACGTCAATCACTGTTCTTGTGTCACGAAGTGCGCTATAAGGACGATAAATGTCAGGAGAGAATAACGCACTCGTTTGTTTGTTTGTTTGTTTGTTTGTTTGTTTCTCTGTTTCTCTGTTTGTTTGCTTGTTTGCTTGTTTGCTTGTTTGTATTTGTATTTGCGGAGGCTGGCGAGGGGTCCTTTAAGACGGAAAAGAGGTGCACAAAATAGAAGCGATCACTTGTCGCGAAAGGCTGTATACTCAATGTGCAACAAGGAAATTGTCAAGCATCGCATCATATATAGAAGAAATAAAAAAACACCGACATTGAACGGCGCGGGCCACGTATGTATATTAGTTTGTATACGATTAAAAGTTTCTGTGCAGAGACGACGATGATAATCACATTCGCACAGCGCCTAGGCGCTGGTGACAAACACCGCTGAAAAGTGGATAATTAACCGAACGCGCACAGAACCTTGACGACTATGTTAAAACAGCCTGAACTTAACAAGACGTAAAAGCAAAAAAATTTACACCATCTTCCCAAAGGGGAACCCTGATGGGATGCGAAGCAGCAGCGTTGCGCACGGGTGGCGTCACGGGTTGAACGGCGCTAACGCGGGTGCTGCGGTGAGCGCTGGAAGGTTCGTTTGAAGCGATGGCTGGCGTAGGTCTTGTCGTTGCGCGTCAGGCGGCAGCTGCGGGCGCTGTGGCGAGCGCGCGGCAGGCGAGAGAGAGAGAGTGACGTCAGCGCGCACTGCGAGGGGCGTGACGTCAAGCGCGCAGCTGCGGCGTGACCTACTTGGCACCGCTCCAACACCTGCGGCGAGGGGAGCGCGTTGCGGCGCTTTCGTACGGACGCACGGAGGTAGGGACAGCGTTACACAGGCTGAGTCAAAGAGCTGCTTCGCATCTAAAAGCAAACTGTATGGAAGAGCCATCGATGACGGAACAGTATATATTCATGAGCAAGGGAGCGAACAAACACTTGGCGATCATTCACTATGCCTCATAAACGTGTCCCATCTGCGTCCCCCGAGAGTGCTTTGAATCGCTCGATTAATGTCATCCCATCGAGCTTCATCACTTGGAATAAAATATATTCCAGTTGACCTTGAAGAGCGCGGCCTTTGAAGCGCCACGATTCCTAGCAGCGTCCCTTACATGCGTCAATGGACGCTTCAGCAACAGCGAGATACAAACGGTTTTCTCGTGCGGTGGGTAGATACGCACTACTGACTACTCTGCAGGATGGGAGGGAGTGCAGGCAAGAATATATGTACTATAGGTGATGAAGCAATGCTTCGTCAAAAAAATCTTGCCAAATTTCGTGAACCATTGCAACTTCACGGGTTATCTTAAGTTTGTATAACGATGTCTTTGTTTGTTTGCTTGTTTGTTTGTTTGTTTGTTTGTTTGTTTGTTTGTTTGTTTGTCTTTTGTCGGTTCCCATGGGCAAATGTCTTTGTCTACCTTCTATGCAGTTCCTGTTATGGCTTATTTCTTTACTATCCTACTTTCCTTTCTTCTATCTCTTCCCATCTCCCAAAATAGAGAGGCGGCCGTCGTGCCCCGCTAGGTGGCAGTCTGTCATCCTACTCTCTCCCTGCCTTCTATGGGTCCTTGACAAGGATCGGAGTACACAAATACACAAGGACTCCGTTGTGTATTTGTGTACGCACATATTCGGCTCCAGTAGGTAATTACAATAGGACGTGCGTGCGTGCGTGCGTGCGTGCGTGCGTGCGTGCGTGCGTGCGTGCGTGCGTGCGTGCGTGCGTGCGTGCGTGCGTGCGTGTGTACGGAGGGGGGGGGGGGTAACACGGAGTGATGGGAACATGAACGGGTACAATCTACGAAATTGAAAATGTAAAGCACAAGGGTTCTTAGGTGGGCTAGTTGGTTCCGCCACAATGAAAATTTAAAGATGTTTGCAACGAAAAGGTCATGGATACGGCTGGATACGCATCCTACGTGGTGACTTCGAGAAGGACAGGCCTAAAAATGGACGCGAATTGAAGTGTGTACGCACATTTCCACTGAACCTCGCGTCCCCCCCCCCCCCCCCCGCAAAGTGCTTCACACGGAAATAGTATAGGGCAGGGTTAAACTTCAAGGCAACAACGCAGCGGCCGTTCGCTTCGATAGAGACAAAAACACGGGAAAGGTCAGATGGCCCATAAACGCGCTCAATGTAAACAACGCACTACCGCGGTTGCAATGCCTACACACAAGATATAGTGCTACGTGCGCATTGGACCGTAATCGAGAGAGATTTCGTAAAAAAGCATCAGTTGAACAACAGCGATGACGCCGGCGAGAGTTATATGGAAAATAAACTTCGCCCATCAGAACTTTCGGTCGTTTCTGTGATAATGTTCGTTATTTGCCTTGACCTTTTCACTTGGTGACTGCACCCAACTATTTACACCGCATTTGCAAGGCCCGCACGCAAGATATCCCGATGCGCGCGATGCTCATCGCGCCGTGATCGGGATATTTCGTAAAAGACACACCAGTTGAACAACACCGATGACCCCAGTGAATGATATGGAAAATAAACTTCGTCCCTCGGCATTCGTGGCCGTTTCTGATATAATTTCCCTTTTTCTTTCCCTTGAACTCTTTATTTGCTTACTGCAGAGAACTATTGACATCAGTCCTGCTGTTGAGTTGATCATTTCACGAATGGGCGCGATAAAAACATGCTTGAAGGTCCAAGCCAGGAATTGTCCTTCAGACATGGCCTAGTGATACTTTAAAAGCTGTTTCTTCCTATCCAACTTCGTAGCAACTTCTTCGTATTAAAGCGTACACAAATGCACAAGAACACAGGGAGGGAGCAGTCCCACAACTTTTATTATTATTATTATTATTATTATTATTATTATTATTATTATTATTATTATTATTATTATTATTATTATTATTCAATAATATTAACTGATGGGGTTTAACGTCCCAAAACAACTATTATTAATATCATTTGATATGTAGGCTATACCGAAGGACACAGAGGAAACCGGGGAAAAGCGGGCGGACAACTGCTCCCCTGGAGGGGCACAACGCCTGCCTATACTATTTCGGCAGGAGGAAGAGATATAGGGAAGAAATACAGGAGGAGAGAAAGAGGAAACAAGATAGAAAAATAAAAGAAAAAAAAATTGGCCGCGTATCTGCGTGCTTCGCTGCAAATGTCGTCGAAAGACGATAGTCTTGTGCCGACTGCACTGCATGAGCGGCATGAGTACCACAATTTAATAGCTGGGCTAGCCGCTGGGCTCGTTTTTCGGACGTTTTCCGGGCGCGCTTAGACGGGCGCCGGGGTTTCTCCGCTGAAATTTGGTCGTCGGTCTTTTTCTCTGCGTTCTCTGATCATGTCTTGTAGAGTGGGTCGTATTTCATCAAGCGGCCATATATGTTTTGCCTTGCCTGAGACAGCGCTCTTCTACGATGAATCAGCCGCATCTGGCTGGCATTGATAAAACAGAAGAGGACGCCATCTACAGCGCTACCGGGGGAACATCGGCTTGTGTTGAACAATGCTGCTGCCAGGTGGCAGCACCACAGCCAGCCACAGCGTCGAAGTTAAATCACTGGGCGGAGACTTGTTTTGTACACAGCAGCGCCGCGTAATAAACACTAGGATCTTTATAATTACGTATCTATAGATTTTGTTTTAAAGGAACACTGTGAATAGTACTAGGGTATTGATGTTGTGCCTCAGGTATGCGTAATATTTGATTTTTAATTGCCCACGCTCACCCGTATGAACACATGCTTCTTGGTCATGATTGGAGGTCGTAAGGAAGGGGGTTAAAGTTTGGCCAACTAGCTCAATCGTGTGACGTGCCGACAAACAGACAAAAAGACAGACAGACAGACCAAAATTTCTCCGTTTAGGTATCCCAAGAAAGACTATCGTCTTTAAAAAATGACGCCTTATGGACAAAAGTAAATAAAAACCTCTATAAACGGGTCGCTAGATCAAAAGGCATCACGCAGCCACACTCGGGAACTGCTTTTAAAATGTGTGCCCTTTTACGAATCTGGCAACTTTACAGGGCGCTATGACGTGTCTCTTTTGTTTATGAAGCGTGGTGTTCTGTTCTGGCCATTTGATCCAGCCCGAGGCCAGCGAAGAGGACAGTCAAGGGTTCGAACCGAGGTCGTGGCTTTTGTACACAAGTACATTCTTTAAAAAAAAGGGGGGGGGGAGGGGAGGTATACGTAAACAGCCCGCAGGGGTATCCGG
Organism: Rhipicephalus appendiculatus; assembly: GCA_030522465.1. Lineage (NCBI taxonomy): Eukaryota > Metazoa > Arthropoda > Arachnida > Ixodida > Ixodidae > Rhipicephalus > Rhipicephalus appendiculatus. The sequence goes on along the minus strand of JALIZH010000893.1, from coordinate 17,478 downwards.
AATCCACCACGACCACCGTCCTCCGGGGTACTATTTGGAGTATATTTATAGCGCGCGAGAGCACCTGAGGCCGTCATTTTCATCCCGCAGTGAAATAAAATAAATGCTACAGAATGAACCAATGACGACAACAATGGCGGAGGGGTGTAAACTATCCCACGACCATCTTGCTGTGGGCATGCCCCAGGGCTGCGAACCTTGTGCTTGCAAACACCGTCACGCTTCGATGCAGCGCCCCTTGCTATTCAGCTCCGTGGAGTGTTGTTCGGGTTCGCCGAATTCTCTAGCAACGCATTGTGGAATAGCGCGAAAAAACACGGGAACACAGGCAAGAGAGCCGATGCAGGCGCTATAACTTTCAACTGACGTTCATTTTCGGAAAGACAACATAATATTCATGACGTCACGGGCACACCATAGAGTTTCCTAATATTAACTAGAGGGGACTCTGGCGCTGCGATCGTTCAGCCACCATTGGAATGATGGGTAGTACATAAATTTGCCTAGACTACGTGCTTGCGGCTTCGAACGCACTTGTGGCTTTGTTTATTGCTGTGTTTTCGTTTTTGTTGTTTCGAATAAAAGAACGGACCGTTCTGAACCTCGTGACCCGATTTGAATCGGTGAGGCTAAATAGATCAAGGTGGTTAAGCGTAACTGCTAAACCTTTGCTGAACCTCGTAGTGCGGCAAAGCGTATCCATGCCAAACGGAGCCAAAAGAACGAAGAGTAGGCAGATTTGTGTACTACCCATGATTCCCATGCTGGCTGAAGCGCCGTGTGTTGCAGCTTCCACAGACACTAGCGCCAGAGTTCCCTCTAGTGTATTTATAGGAAACTCTATGGGGCACACTACGCGGCTGCAACACGGCGGCTTAGATGATGTCAAGGCAGTGTAATCACGCGGCGGTAAACCTGCGTTAGTGTGATAGCGACGTCGCTGGAACGTTGGGCCTTTGTGCATGAATAACGAAGGAACCAGTGCGTGATGGACTGATTACACTGATGTGACGTCACAAAGTTACCGCGCTACCAAGTTGGTACTCCAACGTGGCTGTTTCAGTGACGTCAGTGGAAGCCATCTCTACATACACCTAATGGTCATGCGCAATGACTCGTCCAACACCAAAAATAATCTACATTTCGCTTTACCCGTTTACAACACTGAAACTCGCAAATCTAGTTCCTCATCCTACGAGTGAGTGAGTGAGTGAGTGAGTGAGTGGAGTGAGTGAGTGAGTGAGTGAGTGAGTGAGTGAGTGAGTGAGTGAGTGAGTGAGTGAGTGAGTGAGTGAGTGAGTGAGTGAGTGAGTGAGTGAGTGGAGTGAGTGAGTGAGTGAGTGAGTGAGTGAGTGAGTGAGTGAGTGAGTGAGTGAGTGAGGGAGGAGGAGGAGTGAGGAGTGAGTGAGTGAGTGAGTGAGGAAAGGAGTGAGGAGTGGGAGTGAAGGAGGAGTGAGCGGAGTGAGTGAGTGAGGAGTGGGAGTGAGTGAAAGTGATTTCAGTTTGAACACACAAATTGAACACACAATAATCAATACAGAAAGTACGCCGACGAAGGTGCCGAAGCGCAATGAGAGCAGTGGTACCCTCGGGTTGCAGTAACCCAGTTATAACCACGTCTTGCGTAATACTGTTCCACTTCATTCACGCGTGCGTTAACGTAAGCAGAGAAAAAAAAAGTCTTCAAACTTTTAGGATACGTTACTGATCAGAACAAGTCCGGAGAAAATGTCACGACACCGCGCTCAGCCAATCCGCGCTCGAGCCTTTGAAATGCGCGGAACTCGAGTACGAGGAAGACGGTGCCTCTATTGAAACAATGGCGCTACCTTGAAACTCTTTTTTTTAATCTAGGGACCATAGTGCATAGCCAAGGAACGACAATGACGAAGCACAGAATGTGCAAGGGCGCACGTGTGAGAATCGAGAGAGAGATTCTGATTTGGAGAAAAAGGTGAAGGCTGGGGGGAGCGACGCAGTAACTGTCTCTCAGACGAAGGTGCTAGGGAAGTGGAGGAAGCGGGAAGGGAAGGAAGATGGCGGCATAGGGAAGAGAGGGAAACCTGTTTGCGAAAACGGGAAATGAGAACGCCCGAGGCAGCGAGACGACCCTGAGACCCGGCCGCAACGAACAGGCAAAAACGGGCTCGCTTATACACGGGAACGTGCGTTGCACTGCTCCAGGACTTTCAATATATCTCTCCTACGTGTCTGAGCGATTCTTTGTTTCTGCTTGATCCAGTATTACACCCGGTGTATGCATAGGCGGATAAAGCGGGCTAAAAAAAAACAAAAAAAAAACAGCAAAGTAAGGTGAACGCTTTACCGAATCTATTACGTCAGTTAAGTCACGTGGAAGTTGCGCACGAGGCGACTGGTAGGGCAGCAGAGTGCGACACATGCCGGAAATGGGCGGCGTTTTACTCAGTGATAGATTTATTAAGGCACTATAATAAAACATATAAGCAAAGGCTTATTGTTTATTTGTGTATTTGTCTGTCTGTCTGTTTTTCTGTCTGTCTGTCTGTCTTGTTTGTTTGTTTGTTTGTTTGTTTGTTTGTTTGTTTGTTTGTTTGTTTGTTCGTTTGTTTGTTTGTGCATGTGCTTCAACATTTTGTACCGATTCTAGCGCAGCATAGCCTCAGCTGCTTTGGCGCCATAAAAAACTAACTAAAAAAATTTTGTACTTATTATTTCGCCGTTTATTCTTGCTTATTTGTTCGTATGTAAACCTGTCTGCTTCCGCATTTTTAGTTCGTTTTGTTTGTCTAATTACTTGGTTTCCGGTTTGCTTGATTGTGCACGCTTTTACTTCGTCCTGATTGTTAGTTCTGACCTTGCTTGTTTGCTTGCTTGTTAGGAGAAATCAGCACATCTCCAGCGCAATGCATAGCCTGAATTAACATTACAGGCTTCAATTGTAAGTGGCATTTTAAAGTGAGCTTTCGATACAACGTATAAATACCGCGGGGGGCCAGTGGATATCGAGTTTGACAGTTGACCCGATGGTCGCGATATTGAATCCTGGTTGCGGCGGTCGCCTTTTAATAGAAGCAAAACGCTAGAGGCCGGCGTACTTGGCTTTAGGTGCACGTTAAAGAAACCCAGGTGCTCGAAGTTTCCGGGGTTTTATGTCCCAAACCATATCGTGGTTTTGGGACATAAAACCCAACAATTATTATTTCAATACAATACTCCCCGCTCCTATTCACTTGAATGCTGTTGCAGTCAGTAACATGAAACTTAGAACGTTATTCTTCAGCGCTCAACGTAGGGTAAGGAAACAAGAATAACAGCGAAAGAAATATATAGCATGTTCGGATCCGCACCTTCTTTACATTCAAAGAGTTACATGAACCGCGGACAGCAAGTGATCACCAGCAGATAACAACTAGCGAGTCCCCCTCCCCCTCCAGCTTGAGTTCTGTCCGGCGACCGGTCAAAACTCGGCGCAGCTGCGCAAAGCGATGAAGCATAGCATAGCCGTGTATATTATAGTATAGTATAGTGTGGTGGAAAATGGAAGTGAGGGTGAGGAGAACGGGGAGAGGGTAAAGCATAGCATAGTATAGACTATTTTCCGTAAGACATCTGGGCGCCGCCATCTTGGGCTGTTAAACCGATGTTTTGTTGTTTTGATGTATCGCGACGTGAATTAATAAGGCCACGAAACATCGTATGCACAAACCCAAGCGTTTTCATGCGTATGCGTCTACCGTAACACTGTTCGTTTAGTTGTTAAAGATACAAAACACAAAGGTTAACAGCCCAATATGGCGGCACTCAAACCCATCCGTAAAATAGTCTATAGTATAGCAAGGGGTGGCAAAGGGAAGTAAGTGTGAGGAGCAGCGAAAGCCCAGCAGTTCCGCTGTTTGCTCAATGTTCGCGCTACCAGTGCGCAGCTGCTCAGATTTTTCAGTTTTGTATGTGTATATATAAACGCACACGCACAAACACACGCACGAACATACATATAAGCTGACTCTGCAAACGCATCCCCAAATCTCAGGGGCAGTAAAGGCGAAACACTGGGGACGAAGTCCACGAGCAGTGACGCTGCGCCTATCCCACATCCCTACTTTTCCCTCATTTGCATATCTCTCCCTCCCGCACTCTCTCTCTCTCTCTCTCCTCCTGACATACGACAGAATGCGGGCACAAAAGAGAGCGAGGGATTCATGAGCTTCAGAGTCAAGCCAAGAGGCAGCGGGAGACAATGGATTGTTCGAGTTTATTGAAATTAAACGAGTTCTCCCTCTTTTTTCCCTTCATGGGTCCTGAACAAAGGGACGCATCCACCGCCTACGCAGCAAGGCGAAAATTTTCATTACAGACCAAATGGCAGCAATATTGCGTTAGGAAGAAGAAAATAGACGCATTTACCGGCACTCCGTGCTCCGAACAATGGATCCCGTGCCTCCGCAATCTCAAGCACGCATTACCTAGTGCCTGTTGGAATTCGGAATAAAATTGGATAAGCCGAACAATGCCTACACGCGAACAACCGAAACGAAGTGGTCTCTTAGAAAACCGTGCCCGGTTACAGCATGATCTATATGTGCAAGAGAAAAAAAAAGCAAAAGCGTACAGAATGCAGGGGGGTCTTGTCAATATTGCGATTCGTGTAAATTAAATTTGAAGAACGCAATATCAAGTGGCTTAATAAGCGCAGCGGCGGTGGAACAGCGCCAACACGTGTGAGCACTGTGTATTGAAGGGCAGGATATTGCCTCTCGCAAATTACATTGGCAGTCCCGCAATGAACAGGTGTATTCAAATCGCTTGGAAACTCACCAAAAACTGTAAGTAACCGAAAAGAGATGAGTGAAAAGCCGAAACAGGGTTGCTCTTTTCGTGTAATAAGCACGATGACGTCACAATATTTTCCCATTGCACTTCTTTGTTTTCTTTCTTCTTATTTTGTTGCTTAAAGCTTAGTCTGCATCCACCTAAATGTCACTGAGGCCTACGGAGTCACAAAATAATTTGTTTTTCTGATAACAGATGTCCCTGCGAAGGCGTGTAATTTCATGCAAATGTCCCTAAATTCATTTTCAAGCAACATTATAGTTTCAGAGGTTTTTTTTGTTTTTTTTTTTTCTTTTAATGTTGAGCGCATAGGGAACGCTGTCGAAGTATGCTGCGAGGGACGAACACGTGCATGGGTTATGAAATCCGCTTTTCGCACATGTATTCGCGATGCGGTATCCTTCTAGTGCGAGCTACGCTGTCATGGCAAAAAACCGAGAGCGACGCTGCAACGTTACACCTAAGGGTCGAATGAGAACAAATGGAGTTTTTCCGTGAGGACAGGCTCAACTAGAGGAACGCCTTTGTTCGGCGTATATAAGAAAGGGCTCCTTCGCAGAAACAAGGGAGGCGACGCGAAGCGGCGGGAAAACTGATCACACATCAAAGGGCATACCGAGCATAGAGTTTCCTAAAATTAACCAGAGGGTACTCTGGCGCTGCGATCGTTCAGCCACCGTGGGAATGATGGGTAGTACACAAATTTGCCTAGTCTTCGTACTTACGGCTTCGAACGCATTTGTGGCTTTGTTTACTGCTGGGTTCTGATTTTATTTCGGATAAAAGAACGGACCGTTGTGAACTTTGTGACCCGATTTGAACAGGTGAGCCTGATAAGATCAAGGTGGTGAAGCGTAACTCGTAAACCTTCGCTGAACTTTGTATTGCGGCAAAGCGAATTCAGGCCACACGGAGCCAAACGGAGCCAAAAGAACGAAGACTAGGCAAGACTAGGCAAATTTGTGTACTGCCAATGATTCCCATGCTGGCTGAAGCTCCGTGTGTTGCGGCTCCCTATAGACACTAGCGCCAGAGTTCCCTCTAGCGTATTTATAGGAAACTCTATGATACCGAGGACGTGGTCGTATACGTACGAAAGAAGGAAATGTATCCGCATGAGAAGAGAGCGAGAGTTGAGTGGATTTACTGGTCGGTCACGCCTTCGCGCTCTTTTCAGGGGCCGCAGTTGGCACCGTAAAGAAAAATGAACAAGAAAGAAAACAAAATGCGTGCAAATGAAATGTGGAGTTAGTACATAGGTGTTCTTGCGTATGTTGAACAAGAGACAGATGAAGTCTCGAGTTCGGGAACCAATTCGACCGTGTTTGGAGACAGGTTTTATCACCCTCGTGATGAAAGGTTCCACACGAAATCTTTCTTTTTACGTTTTCTGTATTTTTGTGGGGTTTTCTTTTTTTTTTCATTTGTTTAACTTAGGAGTACGCGAAGTTATCACTGTGCATCCGGTGCCGCCGAAACTGGTCGCCAGGGCATATGACACTGGCGGTATACAACCAGACAGTACTTGCAACAATTGTACTACGTACGTATATGTAAAATGCAGAATGTGTGTACAATATGTGTACGTCCGTGTGCGCTTGTGCATGTGTACGTGTGTGCGTGTGTGCGAGTGTGTCGTTTTGTACTTTCTGGATCCTCCCTAACCATGTGAAGAAAGGACCCCTTTCCCTCTATGTGCGACAACTTTTGATTTACCTCAGCTAAAATATTGTCCAATGAGAGTTCTTTCGTTTGGTTTTGATTATTTCATTCAAACCCCCACACTACTTTCCTCAGGTGGCAGTGTTATAGGACCTTGCGTATGCGACACTAACGGCCTTATTTGAACTCATAAGTTGTCCGCCGCGGTGGTGTAGCGGTTAGGGTGCTCGGCTGCTGATTCGAAGGTCGCGGGTTCGATCCCGGCTGCGGCGGTCGCATTTCCATGGAGGCGAAATGCTAGAGGCCCGTGTGCTGTGCGATGTCAGCGCACGTTGAAGAACACCAGATGGTCAAAATTTCCGGAGCACTCCACTACGGCGTCTCTCATAATCATATGGTGGTTTTGGGACGTAAAACCCCAGACATTATTATTATTATTATGAACCCATAAGTGTCGATAAGAACATCACGAGGAAGGTGTTGCTTTCGAGGTAAGACAATAATAATAAACTGCGGTGATAACGCTCCGAGCAATTCTGTCCACGGCAGTTGCGGAGCGCGTAGCAACAAGAAAACAAAAAATATATCGAAGAAAGAATGCTAAATTCGCTGCTAATTGCATGGAAGCGCCGATGAGAGACGTTGCGCGGAGGTTCCGACACAGAGGCTCCCACACACGGGCGCCCGTTTTCTGGGCCCGTGCGCTTCGCGACGCAAGTCAATCGGAAGAACCGACACGAGGAAATTGAGCGGCGCGTGCACTGCGGCGAGCGCGGAACGAGCACATACAGAACGACGTGACGGCAGGAACCGTCGCGTACTTCGGAGGGCCGCGTCAGCGAATATTAAATGATAACGCGGGCGACGGTATACGTTGTTCTTTTTCACCTTTCCTTTGTGTAACCACCTTCTGACGCAACAGCCGCTCGGCAACAAGGGCGCCGCGAGAAGGGTTTATGAAACAGTCCGCCGGCCCCGGTAAATGCGGCTTTATCGGTAGTCAAAAATGTCATCGCTCTTTTCGTAATGGCTCAGAGTAGGATTAGATCAGAGCACCTGAGAGTGGGCTATATTAGCGATGTTATACTCCGCTTCACACGTAAATCGCAACGCTAGGGCAGATAGCGAGAATTCTTGCAGCAGATGCGTTCGCACCGAGCAATAATTCGGCGATTTTACTACGCGTAATGTGACATTTTTTTTTTTTTTTTAGGGAACAGCTCTCACGTTTTATTCTTGAAGGCAACATCACTGAGCGACCGCCTGTGAAACCCCTGCACTGTGTGTGTGGTGTGCAATGTGCATCTCCTTTCCTCGTTCTCTCTCTCTTTACTCCCTCATTCCCCTCTCCCCACGCGTAGGGTAGCAAACTGGACGTAACCTAGTTAACCTCCCTACCTTTCCTATATCCCTTCTCTCTCTCTTATTAGCGTGGTATAGACCAGACTGTACATATATGCATGCATGACCAATACATGCGATAGTGAACCATATGTCACGACATGAACGCCTTGATTTGTCTGAAAGCCGAAGAATGCGATATATGCGGCTGCTCCCTTACTGAATCAAACACACCGATTCCCGACGTGCGTAGAATATGCCGAATTTTTTCTTTTCCTCTTTTATTTAGTGCAAAAGCTTTCCTGATATCTTTCTCTCTATTTCTTATCGATGCTCATCGTTCAAAGTGTTATATACACTATCACAGCGAATGCCGGGGAAATAACGGCGCTCGTATAAATAAACACTCATCTCTGCCTCCTTCCAGCCTGAAATAACGTTCCCCGGCAGCTCTTTCAAATTAAACGGGGTGAATAAACAACGATTTCGCTTTTCTTAACACCTCCATCCTCTGTACCCTCCCCTCCGCTAATTCGATATTCAGAAAGAAGGCCTTTTTTTGGAAACCTCACGAAGATAACTTCCCTCACTCCAACGTTTACTTTTCCCGGCTTCCAGGTTTACCTTGCCGGAAACCCCAATTTGCTGCTTTTTCGCGGGAGCGATGTTTGCACAGCCATCCGCAAACTAGCGCGATAAAGGAGGGCGCCTCGCCTCCTCCTCTTAATTTTTCTCCTTCGCTTTACTTGTTTTGACAACTTCTTTAACGCAACGCCTGGCGCTTTACCACGGCGGGTTATATCAGTCCTAATGACGTCATAATGGCCTCTGATATCTTTCGTGCATCTGACCCCGTTATGACATACGGAAACTACGCGGTAGGATCTGCGAGGGAACAGCGCGAAAACGGGATCAGGTACAAGGAACAACTTCGACTTAGTCCCGTTTTCGCGCCGTTTCCTCGCAGTATCATCTACCAACTGGCCCTTCAAGGCAACTGCGACAAAAATTTACACCATCTTCCCAAAGGGAACCCTGATGGGATGCGAAGCAGCAGCGTTGCGCACGGGTGGCGTCACGGGTTGAACGGCGCTAACGCGGGTGCTGCGGTGAGCGCTGGAAGATTCGTTTGAAGCGATGGCTGGCGTAGGTCTTGTCGTTGCGCGTCAGGCGGCAGCTGCGGGCGCTCCGGCGAGCGCGCGGCAGGCGAGGGAGAGAGTGATGTCAGCGCGCACTGCGAGGGGAGCGTGACGTCAACGCGCAGCTGCGGCGTGACCTACTTGGCACCGCTCCAACACCTGCGGCGAGGGGAGCGCGTTGCGGCGCGTTCATACGGACGCACGGAGGGACAGCGTTACACAGGCTAGTCAAAGAGATGCTTCGCATCTAAAAAATGTACAAGCACGTTTCCACGGTTTACGCAACTGAACGCGCATCTAGCGAAGGCCTAGCCCACAGAGTTTGCGTGGGCTAGGCCCACGCAAACTCTGGCTTTCACCTTCCTGTCGCCTTAGGTGAACCTATAAGGTACTTTGTGAGTTTTATATACCGGCCTCGGAGAAAGGCTGTGTCAGCGACGTGAGCAGTTTCAATTATGTAAATAATAATAATAATAATAATAATAATAATAATAATAATAATAATAATAATAATAATAATAATAATCACATTCGGCAATGTTTTGGGATGTCCCCTATGTTATTCAATATCATTTATCAGCTTTTTTTTCTGTACATTTAGTTGAGAAGAGGAGTAGCCGGCGCCAGTAAAGGCACCGACATCTCCTATAAGCCGTATCGATAAAATAAAACTACTCGTACGTGGAGAAAGTCGAGAAGCAATGCCAGACGATGCAGTATATACAGGAACCGTCGAGACAGCGCATCATATCAAGGATATATGGCTAGGCCGCCGCAATTAAATCTGACAGAGGCAGCGCAGAGTAGAAGCAAAATTCGAAGAAACGAAAAGACGGACGCATCTGGGGGAGAATTGAACGCCTCTCGAGCAGTGTGCGAAAGGAAATCTGATTAGGGAAAAGGAGCCGACGCCAGTGGTTACGATCATAGAGTTTCCTAAAATTGAACTAGAGGGGGACTCTGGCGCTGCCATCATTCAGGCCACCATGGGAATGATGGGTAGTACACAAATTTACCGCCTATGAAACCCTGCACTGTGTGTGTGGTGTACAATGTGTCCCTCTTTCTCTCTCTCTCTTCCCTTCTCTCTTTTACTCCCTTATCCCCCTCCCCAAGTGTAGGGTAGCAAACTGGACATAGTCTAGTTAACCTCCCTACCTTTCCTATATTTCTTCTCTCTCTCTCTGCCTAGTCTTCGTGCTTGCGGCTTCGAACGCACTTGTGGCTTTGTTTATTGTTGCGTTTTGGTTCTGTTTCGGATAAAAGAATGGACCGTTGTGAACTTCGTAAGTCTATTTGAATTCGTGAGCCTAAAAAGGTCAAGGTGGTGAAGCGTAACTGCTAAACCTTCGCTGAACTTCGCATTGCGGCAAACCGGATCCAAGCCACACTCAGCCAAAAGAACGAATACTAGGCAAGACTAGGCAAATTTGTGTACTACACGTGATTCCCATGCTGGCTGAAGCGCCGTGTGTTGCAGCCCCCCATAGACACTAGGGCCAGAGTTCCCTCTAGTGTATTTATAGGGAACTCTATGGTTACGATGGGAAAGCCAGGCGAGCCATGAGGGAAGTGAAAGCCTAAACGGGTATATTGCAGCAAGATGGCAAATTGGGCCTGTTGGTTTACATTCATGTTTGAAAAGTTGTTTGAAGCGCACCGAAAAAACACAGCGTGTTTGAGCGTGTTTTTTTTTTTTTTCGGTGCGCTTCAACCAAATTTTCAAACATGAGCCTAAACGGGTGTTTAGAGGCGCCTATTCTTCGTGGCGGACGCGTCGCATGATGAACAACACCCACGGCGCATTAACCCTTTCAGTCCCTGTGATTCCAATTGGAATCATAAATTATGTAGGTCAGTCAGCAAGCATCTGGTAAAGATAAAGCTTTGTTCTTCCTCAAGAGCCCGTATTTAGCATCTGCCCTACATGTGGTGTCAACATGGTACATATAATAAAGGCAGGTCACGTCTGAGCGAAGAAATTACAGAAGCGGTCGTGCTGCTCGCGCATTTCGCTGAGGCAGCGTCTTCTTTCACCGTGCAGAGATAGGGCATTAATTTTAGTTCTGTGTCGGAAATTTGAATTTTGGCTATTGGACAATATGCTATCCTATGTAAATAATATTTTATGTATTAAATGAAGCAAAAAATTATGGAATGGTTATTAAATAATAATTATTTGTTAAATTAATTGACACGTTAATTACTCTTCTCTGAAAAGTGTGAGCGAATAGTTTTTCAGTTTTTTAGGACTACCACGATCATACTCATCTCAAGATGTAAGAGCTAGTTGCTTACATTGAAAATATTTAATTCGGGACTGAAAGGGTTAAAGCGGTCGTGAGTAATGAAGTTATTTGTGGGGTTTTACGTGCCATATCTAAGATATATATGATTCTGAGGCATGCCGTAGAGCAGGGGTCTCAAACTCGTCTCAGGCAGCGGGCCGCAGTCACAGAACTTAGGCCCGTATTCACAATCCAACCTCATGCTTACCTCGAGTTTTCCTCATCGCTCTTAAGCCTTTATTGAGCTTGATCAACAAAGTAGGCCAGTATTCATGAACCAATCTTGTTGTGATCTTTAATCCTGTTACCATTTTTGAGGCCTTATAACGCATGTAGAGTGTACAGAAACTTGAGGAAAACGCGAGGTAAGGCCGAGGTTGGTTTGTGAATACGGGCCTTGGTCCTGCAGGGGCCGGCTCAGGAAAGAATGTAAGACCCGGGTTGAGGGGGGGTGGGTTCGTTCGTACACGTTGTCAGCAAACGTTACCGTTGAAAAGAAAACCTTTCCCATATCTTATATACGGATCATTTCTGAAGATTTGGGGGCCAGGATTCCATCCAACAACGTGTCGATACCGATCTTCAAAATGAGTAAAATCTGGAAGCCGATTCTGAAACGCTGTTTTCGTTTCACGGTTACTCTTCAACGCATGGTGACCACACGGGGTGCCTCAGGAAAACAATGCTTTGGACAAGTCATGCCTGTGTAGTTCACGAACTTACTTATTATGAAAATAAAAAAAAATATGGGAGGAACATAGCCATGTGCGGGCAACGGGCCGTGTGTTTGAGACCCCTGCCGCAGAGAAGGGCTCCCGAAGTTTTTATTTTTTTTTCAGTTTCAGTTTGTTTATTGGCTACATATGCATTAGTTACATAATACTTGTATACAGATGAGGGTCCCAGAGTATAAATACTGAAAACGGGACCCTCAAATGGAACACCAGATGGTTTCGACCATCTGGTGTTCTTTAACGTGCACTGAGGTCACACAATAAACAGGCTTCCATCACTTCACCTCTATCGAAATGCCACAGCCGTGGCCGTGATAGAACCCGCGAATTCGGGTGAGCATCTGAGCACCGTAACCACTGGAGAACCGCTGCAGACTTGGGCATAAAATAGCCTGATGCGACTCTTTTGTGGAGTTAAGCTCTCTATTGTCACAAGAGAGCGTAGCGAGGTGACGCCCGCGCTTTGTGACAGAGAGCCGAGAAAAGATTTGGTCGAAGCGCGTTCCTCGTCCTGTGCCCGCTTTGAGCGCCGGAAATTTCTGGGGCAACGTTGCAGCTCCGCGGGAGAGCACGCTAGCACGCCTAACCTATTGTGCTGTGGTCAGCTGGCATTCGTTTCACGGCTCACTTCCGGGAGTCAGCGGGCGCGTCTCATTTGCTCGGGCATTCTCTAAAGTTCGCGTGAATGAACTAACCTCGTAGCGCTCGTGCATTCCTGGAATTAAATGGTCTGAAACAAACCGTCTGGCCCTGACAGTGATGGTCGTCATCGCGCTTGAGAATCCTAACGGTCGCTTTCGCAACGCTCTATACATCGCAACGCATACGAACACTGCCCAGTCTTTCACAGTGCAATATTACTGCGCTGCTGTCTACCACGCATTCAAGTGACTTCTAATACATATATTTCATTTCGTATATTTACCCTAAAGGCCCGAGAACGGGAATTGTATAGGGGGGGGGGGGGGGGGGGGGTATGAGAACAGTACATTCGTGAAATCAAATAAAGGAAGTAACAAGTATAAAAAAAAGTGCAATAAAATGCAAAAACAAAGCAATAAGAAATTCAAACACGATGCTGTAATATAATTTAACCTAGAGTAGTACAGGTGCGATTAAGAAATATATGACAAAGTACAAAGGTGGCAGAATAAAACAAGAAATAAATACACAGAAGAAATTAAAATTTAGAATGAGACCGAATTCAGCTAGTATGGCAAGATTGCTCTCTAAGGTTATATATTAAAGCTATTGTAGCTCTACTTTAGTATAAATATTATACAATTCATAGCTTCTGAAAGCACTTTAAAAATACTACACCACAGAAGAAGAACACAGAACAAGCGCTAGTCCTGCGTTCTTCTTCCGTAATGTCACGCTTTTTTTTGCGCCTTCAGAAACTATAGATCAGTATCAATTAGACCGATCATGCATCGGTCTAGTTGATGTCATGAAAAGCCGTAGCCACTTTTCTGATGATGATGATTCGTCGTTTTGACGCAAAAGCTACATATGGCAGAAGAGCTCCAAAACAGTGATAATGCTCACATTTGATTTTGAATCTAATCAAATATTACCGCCATTTCCTTCACGTTGTCTTCAGAGACCCAGCTCTAAAACAGCAGCACACGGTAGGCTTTACGAGGCCATGTCTCCAAACATATCGCTTTATTTGCTGTACAAGAATAACAATAATAAATGATGGGGTTTAACGTCCCAAAACCACGATATGATTATGAGAGACGCCGTAGTGGGGAGCTCCGGAAATTTTCGACCATCTGGTGTTCTTTAACGTGCACTGACATCGCATAGTACATGGGCCTGCGACCACGCGGCCGGTATCAAAACCGCATTTTCTCTACAAGAGGAGTGACATACTCTGGGAGTTTATAAAGGTAAAGAAAGCTCTATGGGTAAAGCTCGCGAACTTTACCCAACCAACGCCTGGATTACATTGCTATTGTTACTATCAAGTTAGGCCAACTTTTTCAGTTTCTCATTAAGCCATGCACCAATCCGCCTCTCTCTTTACTATTTAATGGATCTGTCTGAGAATAATTAGCTAAAATATTAGAGATTTTCGTGCAATCAATCATTCGTTTATCTTGACGTCTTTCCCCAACGAAGGCTTTGTGATACCATGCTGATGGGGCTAACCCGTAGCACTAGACTCAATGGATTTGCCGCTTTTATTTATGATCCAAACAATGCAAGCCTCCTAAGCACAGTGCAACTTTTGTTGCCAAACAGGCGAAAGGACACTAGTCACCTTTAATGGTAGTTGTATACAGGCCTTTCAACCAAGGTGGAGCTTGAAATAGGCAGCCGTTTAAGCCGCGTTAGCCCGAAGCTTACTTTATCTGTTTTTTTTACTAACTATTCCGTTCTCCTCCCTTTCAGGCAGTCGATGCATAATACACAGCACACTAGCGCTAGCTTCACGATTAATTAGCTCGCTCAATTACATCGAACGTATCTCGTAAAGCTCGCTTAATTTGTAAACATCGGAAGAAGCAGCGCTATCTGCATTCTCCTGTTCAACAAACGTTTCCCTATCTAAGGGAAGGTGGCGTTTTTCACTAGTTCCGGCTTTTGGAAAACGCGATATACTACACAAAGCAAAAAAAAAAAAAAAAAAAAAGAGTCCTGTGACTATTCTTTCGGAGTTCTGGCTTGCCACGTACATGACTATCTTTAAAGAGGCGCCTGAACTCTCTTTGGGGGGTCATTATTGCTGATTTGACACGTCTACGACTCCCTATAAAGATACGTCAACTCTCTTTGGGGTCACACGACTCTTTGGGGTCACACGAATAATAATCTAAAAAAAATAATAATAATATATGGGGTTTTACGTCCCAAAACCACGATATGATTATAAGGGACGCCGTAGTGGGGGGGCTCCGGAAATTTCGACAATCTCGTGTTCTTTAACGTGCACTGACATCGCACAGTACACGTGCCTCTACCATTCCGCCTCCATCGAAATGCGACCGCCGTGACCGGGGTCGAACCCGCGACCTTCGGGTGAGCAGCTAAGCACCCTGACTACTGATCCACCGTGGCGGACGTGATGCGACGGGTAATAAGCGTATAGTCATTTCACTTCTAAGGCCGTTACTTCGGTGGGCAGGTTCCGATATAACAGCACGACGCTCATCCTTGCAAACTTAGTAATTTTAACATTGCCACATTACACTCAATCTTATGTACAACCCCGAAACGTGCGAGGTTTATTTGCAGCCGCAGAAAGATTCCGCTAAGCGTGAAGGTTATGCATATTCGGCGCTGCAAGCGCGTAATTTATTTTTCTGGACTATCACGGAAATGCACAGTATACAGCATCGAACAAAACAACACCTGCTTTGAGAAAACCGGAGAAGTCCCAAAGTTCGCGCCGATTTATGTTCTGGCCTGTACGCGCTGTCCCGAGACACACACCGCAATTTATTTCTGTTCGGTTACAATGAACCGCAAGATCTATTTTTGCTTATACCATTGAGCGTTCGATGGTAAAAAACTCCAGCCATCGCACTAACAACAAAGACAAAAAACATTTTTGTTCCAAAGCCCGGACATGTAGAATTGTGTCACTGCATTAAACGTGTCGAAATTCCACGCCCGTAGATCCTACCATTTTATTTCAGACTTCACGCATAGGCTAAGAAATATTTTGTTTTTTGAATCACCCGTGGTCCACGAACTTTTCAACACAATTGTATTTTAACGGCAACGCTGTACAAGGTGGTAAAACAAGCAATGCTCAGAATTATTGGCGCTTTTGTAATACTCACGCGCATAGCAACACTTGTTCGCAACGAAACGCTTTTGCTTATTTTTGTTTTTCTTCTTTTTATTCGTGGTCGGCGTTGAATTTAATAAACATTCCTTGCGCAGTTCTTTTGCAGTTAGCGCAAGAAAGGCTGATCATATTTAACCAACCAGCCCACTGTCAGGTTTTTCTTAAGTTTAATTTGAACTTTCTGCAATGCCGCTTCCCGACCAGACGGGATTGCGTCAAACTCTTTGACTTTCAGCAACATTTCTAAGAATACTCCGAAATTTGCACCAAGAAGAGCTCTGCCTTCATTTCGAAGCGTAGCACTACCCTTCATATTTGGCTCACGCACGTTTCTGCACTGTGCATCGCACCCAAAAGAAATGTAACTACTTCCGGCTTCTAGTTAAGGAATACTTCTCAAACCAGCTGGCAACCTCTGCGAAGCCGCGTGGTAAATGGGAGAGCTCGCGAATCACTGCCTTTTGCGCCGAGACAGACTAGCATTCCCTCCGTACCGCATTATTATTAGCAAATCTTTTTGTTTAGTATTTTTTTTTCGTCGGCAAATCCCAGGTGGTTTGGCCTGGCGCAACCACCGGTCACAGAAATTTGCCGGGGAATACACGCGCGTGAGAGCGGGAAAGGAACCGAAGAACAAAAAAGAAAGAAAGAAAAAAATACAGACTGGCGTCGAAGGAGTTGTGGAATGGGATGGGTGCGAGCGGTTGTTTATTGTGACGACTGTGGCCGCGCACGGGGTATACCCGAGCCAGCCGTTTGTTATCACTCGTGGAAAGCAACGGTTCGGAGCCGAAAGCGAGAGTCGCTTAGCCCAGACTACATGCTCTAGCTCATTGGCAGCTCCGCGTCTTGGCAACTGAAAATCCTGCTTTGTATATATGGAACCCTGAGTAGCCAGCGAGGTTCCATCTGGGGATAATTTCTTTATTAGCGACGCTGTTTAAGCCGACCGTTAGTCTGTGCAGGGCAAACAAAATTATCATCATCACGAACTGGCACGCACTCTCTTCGTCATCTTCCTGTTCATCTTCTGCTTCGGTCCGGCGTGGGATCTTCTGCCCGGCGTGGGATGCGATAACTCTGACGTGCTGGAGAACGAGTTCAGAGAGTGAAATAGAAAAGAAAGAAAGAAAGAAAGAAAGAAAGAAAGAAAGAAAGAAAGAAAGAAAGAAAGAAAGAAAGAAAGAAAGAAAGAAAGAAAGAAAGAAAGAAAGAAAGAAAGAAAGAAGAACGAAAGAAAGAAAGAAAGAAAGAAAGAAAGAAAGAAGAACGAAAAAAAATAGAAAGCCGGAGAAATATATAAACGGAGAGCGAAAGAAACAGAAATATAGAAAGAAATGCAGAAATGGAAGAAATATAGAAACAAAAACAAAAAAAAGTGAGAAAAAATGGAGAGCAAGACAAAGAGAAAGAGAAAAATAGATAAAATCAAAGAAAAAGAGGGAAAGAAATAGATGGAAAAATGAGGAATCGAAAAAGAGAGACAGAAAGGGAAGGAATAAAAAAAAGATAGAAAGAGCGAGAAAGAGAAGTAAACAGAGATAGAAAAAACAACGAAGAGAAAGAGAGAAAGGGAAAAAAAAGAGAGAAAGAAAGGGGAAATAAAGATAAATAAAAACAAGGCTGGCCCGCCCAGCTCCGCACTTCCTTCAGGCTTGGCACCACTACAGATCGAAACTGCCTTAATTTTTTCTCATTTT